>UNPT01000095.1:0-142735 GCA_900536445.1 Hymenoscyphus occultus | reverse complement strand
GTGATTGTAGAACAATTGTTAGTGTAAAGCAGCGTCCAAAACATTAAATAATTATTGGTTGATGTACTAGAACCTTCCACCGTGCACAGATGCCCCACATCAAATAATTGTGCCCTGTACCAAAGTATTTACCTACTCGTAGACTGCGCCAATGGGAACAGTCCATGACGTGTTTCCGTCCTTGGCATTTTGGAGGGGGAGACCAGGCGAGCCAGGGACCAAAATGGGTTATACTGTAGGGTCTGTACCGAGTACGCGTGGTTCGTAAGGCTGTGCCTGTCCGAGACAACCGAAGCTGCGCTGTGCAATAACCAAAGTTGAAAGGGTGCCTTGCGAAAACAGAAAAATTATATAAATTCTTTCATACCTGACAATGGAAATCTATCATCGGCCTTGAAGGTATACACATACACTAAAGGAAAAGGGAAAAGGGAAAGAAATGTCGAGCAAAACGTCGGAGGTTCAGACTGCTGCGATGGCGGGGGCGGGAGCGGGAGGGAAGGAGGGGGTTGTTGTTAGGGTTTGTTTTATTTTTTTCCTTTCCTTTCATTGCTACGAGGTTTTTGGGCGAGGAAGAGACTGGAGATTGAGGATTTTGACTAATGCGTGCTGTACAGTTCATCCTAGCACCCCTCGCCTTCCTCTCCTTCATCCTCTCACTCGCCCTCGTCGATTCAAGAAACACCTATTTCCGCACCTCACCACCGTCTTCCTCACATCCTCCGAGCAGAATACAGAGTGTCAAGGGGTTCTTCCACGCGCTGGTCTTTCGGAGGAGGGAGGGGCCTTATGAGTATGTTGGGAGAGAGCGGGGGAGGGGAGGGGATGGTGGGGTTGAGAAGAAGGGAAAAGGAGGGAAAGGGGAGTGGTATTGGCATACTAAGCAGAGGAAGATGATGAAGAGAGAGTTGGATGATGCGTTTGAGATGCGGAATGGGGTTGCGGTTGCGTTGGTGTTTGGCGGTTTGGCGGTGCTGCTTGGGGTTGGGGGGGTGGTGGGGTGGGTGTGGGGGGTGTTTTGGAGGGGGAGGGGTGGTTGATGGGGTGTGGTTTTTGGGGTTTGGATGGTGTTTTTGTAGTGGAGTTGGGTATGGAAATGGGATTGTGATTTATGGGATGTGATATATTGAGATGAAAGAATTGAGGGTTGGGGTATTGATACTTGGGGTATTTACATTGTATGAGTATGGGATGGAGTTTTGAATTGGGACTGCGACTCCAGCTTGGAGTAGAGTTTGGAGTTGTATTGAGTAAGTCTTACAGTAGATGAACTCCGGATTCGAGCGAGAAGGGAAGTGAGCGTTTGCTTTTGTCGTTTGATATACTGCTATCCGAATTCAATGCAATGCAGTCAGTAAGCCACGCACGATATCTCGAAAGGTGCAGACTGCCGTTTACCAACGAGTATTGAAGTCTTTGGAGGAATACAAGTACGGCAAGCAGATATCTTAAAGACATCTGTACCCCTCTCCTCGAGGTCGAAGGTTTCATATAACCTTTGACGTTGAGACTCGAGCCAACCCAACATCTCCGTACAAAGCCAAAACCAACCTCCCTCGGCTGTTCTTATCCTTATCAGATTATCTGCTGGCGGATTGCAGATTGGCACAGCACACGGAGCATCAAATCTCCCCGGCCAGTTGGTGGCTTATAGTGGCGTCATTTAATTGCTTTTTCGCTGAAGGAACGAGAACGCGTAACACTCCATTGGACTTGTTCGCATGTTGTTGCACCTTAGAAACAGAACAGACTTCAATTCACTGAGCTTTGTCAGCAATACTTGTACAGATATCATTCACCTCACACCTGGGCTGGCTCATCTTGTGCGACCTTGTACCTGCTTCCAGACTACTCAATTGGCAAAAAACGCGAAAAGCTCCGACGCTCCAAACTCAATTTACACGCAATTTTTGGCGTACAAGTGGACCGACCACCTTTGGACCCCAGCAGGTACAGGTAAATTTACACTAGAGAACCTTAACATCACCCACCACGCAAATCTACCACTTGGACCCCTGGTGCAATCTTCACCTTCAAGAATGGTCTCCGTCCGACTTTCCACTCTCTTCCCCCCAATGCGACGCACCTCTTTCCTCCACCACGCTCTCTCGGAGGCGCCATTCTTGCGATCTACTTGCGCCTTACCATAGCTTGCAACAACATCAAAATAAGCGCCATGGCTATGCAACCACCCCCGCCCTTGAGTTATTCGCTCCGAGTACAGCTCTACCCAGCTCCAAGCTTCGCGACAAACGACAGACCAATTCGCTCTTTTAGAGTCGTCACCCGACCAGATGCGACCGTTCGAGAGTTTTGCGCCGAGGCCTCGAGAATTCATAAGATGAATTATGGAGAGTATGTTTTTCCTCTTGCGCCGGGTCTTCGTAGTGGAAGGTGGACTTTTTGCTAACTTGCCCGTGCTGCGCAGGCCACTTGCGATCAAGAGATGTCAAGATGAGAAGGAATTTGACATCTTTCAAGATGATATTCTAGGGACCTTGTTTCAAAACCTCGAGATTATTCGCATGGTACAAGCTTCTGCAAGACCGAATCCGCGCGACTCAGTTCCTCCTACTTCCACCTTGCGATATCAACCAGACAATTTTGCAGCACTTCCTCCTACATCTGCGCCGCTACAGATCGAAGCCCCTAAAAATCATGTTCAAGGCACGGTTCGAAAGAGGGGTAGAGAGAGTAGTGTTGTTCGGACAACCTCAAATAAGAAACAGAGAAGATCAGGTCCGGATCCTGACCTTCCTCTGCCTTCTTTGGAATCTCCGTCGCGATTACATGGACCACAGAGCAGAAACGAACCGTCATTGCCAGGACTCAATGAACAAACAACCGACTTGAATATGGTCCCTAGTTCGCAGGGTAGTTTGGACTTGGATCTGAATACTGGATCGATCAACACCGTGCGAAATGTAAGAGTTGACCAGCCAGAAATCCCCGAGACTCCGTCCCCTCCTCCCTTAAGTCCGCATGACCATCCTAGCTATAGAAGCCCATCAACTGATTTGCAGTCCCGAAAGTCTACAATTCCAAATCCAGTCGAGAGATTGAGTAGTACAACCATGAAAAAACTCAAACCCATAGCAGTACCCGCGAACGAGCAAGCAGAAATTCCCAACACATCATATCCGAGGGCGAATAGTGCAAGCTATCATATTCCTGGAGGCGAACGAGGAACGTCAGTGTCTACAGCAGCAACGAGTCCGCTTTCATTGTCAGAGCAAGGCCAGGCTGTAAATGGAAAGCCGGCGGGAGCGATTAAACGGAAGAGTCTTGGCTCCTCGACAAATGGTATACCGAAGTCAGCCGAAAAGGTTAATGGAAATATTACTGGAAATGGACGATCTCCAAAACAGAAGGATATCTTTGACATATCTGATGATTCAGACCAAGACGAACCTGACAGTGCCACGCAAGCAAACGAGAGTTTGAATAGAGCAAGACAATTGAAAATTGCCAAGAATAGTTCAAAGCCCGGTCTCCCTGGTATAGACTATGCGAAGAACTTTGCAAACAAAAAACCCAGCACTCCAAATGCTTCTCGACAAAACTCACGATCTCGCGATAACGGATCAAAGGCTAATACTCCTGGAGAATTACCTCTTACCCCCAGTAGCAAAGAACGTCATGAGAAACAGAAACAGGAAAGTGAAAACGGCAAGAAGCCAAGAGAAGCGGCAGCTTTAGCTGCGGGAAAACGTCAGCGAGAAGCAGAAGAGAAAAAGGCTGCCCATGAAGCACGAATCGCGGAGGAAGAACGATCGAAGCGCGAGGAACAAGCGAAGTTGCAAAATGGCGAAGCCGAGCGGGTTGCTGAAGCTGAAGCTCCTCGTTCGCGCGTTCTTGCAGAGAATGAGAAGAAGGAAGCCGAGGAGCTAAAGCGGAAATCAGAACTCAAGATTCAAGAGGCCAAACGAAAGGATGAGGAAAGGTTAGCAAAAGAAAAGGCAGAATCCGAACGTCTAAGAATTGAAGCAGAAGAGGCCAAGCGAATTCAGGAAGTTGAGGAAGAGCGTATACGTCGTGAGAGATCAGTTTCAGCCGCAAAGAAAGCATGTGAACTTGCCCAAGATGCGTCAAAAATGGCATCCGACGGCTCTAAACCACATCAAAACAGACGCTCACTTTCCGGTACACCTGGTCCTAATAGACCACAATCTTCCACACCTTTTATTCCTAGTGGTCGAAAATCTTCTCTCAAATCAAGTAGATCTTCTCAGGCACTTGGAAGCTCTCCTTCTGTATATTCAAAGTCGCCAGACGTTGGAATCGAGGCACAAATGCCACTGCCCAAACTGCCTTTTCAGAAGGAAGGTAGACGAATATCATTTGCGGATGGTACTAAACAGGAAACACCAATTAAGCCCCCTACCAAGGTGCTACCTCGCAAGGTAGGGACCCCTCAAACTTCTACACCGAAAACAGTTCCTGCAAGATCTGTACCAGAAAAGGCAGCAAAATCTTCGCCAATACCATCATCATCCATCCCCGAGCCATCACCCCAACCTTCAACGCAGCAAGCGTCGAAACCTGCTGCTAGTAAGTCACTTCTTAACACTTGCTATGTTTTACCACTAACAAATAAAGTTCTGCCACCCGCGAGGAAATCAATCACGCCCATTCTGCCCCCTGGTGTGGGTAGATTGAAGGAGAGTACTAGGGAGTCTACCCCCAAGATTGTACCTCCGCCAAGGAAACCCTCCCCTCTTGCCCCAAAAAAGGTGTCAGAGGCAATGCCTCCCCCACCTAAGAAGACCTCAGCACCTGTACAAGTCCCATCCACGCCGTCCATGGACAACGCTGCACCAAGTAAGACCGCTGCTGACAAAAACACCAATGCCGAAGAATCTGAGGAATCTGATTCCGAGGCAGATTCCGATTTAGAAGATAGCCCTGGTAAAGTTGCATCGACTGAAGGTAAAAAGATTCCACCATGTCACAATGAACATGAAATATCTATGTAGCTTCCTAACATTCTCATAGAGAAATCAAAACCGCCAACTGCGAAGCCACTCTCACAGGTACTTACCAAAGCGGATGAGACCCCTCGAGACAAATCTGATGCAATTAAGCCAACGTCCGAAAAGGAACTTCCTTCTATACACCCAGACAAGACTACGTCTGAATCGGAACTAGCAGATGATGAACAAGCTGATGATGCCAGCGATCGCTCATCTGGTCGGGATAGTCGCTCACCTATAACTTTCAGCCAACATCCTCAGCCTGGGAGAATACCAAAGCCTAAGCGAGCAGCATCACCGAGTGACGACAGCAGGTCTGACGAGGAAGATGATGAAGACGTGATCATGAAGGATGCTCCCGCTGAGTCCAAAGTTTTGGATTCGGACTCTGAATCTAATGACGGAAGCTCGGATGAGGAAGAAGAAGAAGACGAAGAAGCGGAGGAGACAGCAGAAGTTCCTAGATCAAGTCCCCAGTTACCTCGCCACAGAACCTTGGACAACGCTTCCATCACGACGGGTAAGGGCGACACCGATGAGGGGGATACCCAAGAAGAAATAGCATTTCAACTAACATCTGATAATTTTGAAGCTCGACCAACCGTTATTTCGAGCTCTCTCAAATACCCACCAACCTCGAGTGCGCCTAGACTACCGTCTTCTAGTGTACAAAAGGAACCGAAGTTCGGCTACGGCGCAAGCTTATCGCAATTGAACGTTGAGAAACGTACTGTGGCGACATCGACGACGAATGGCATTGCAGCGCCCCGGACTTTGCAGCGGACGTTGAATAAAAACTCGGATGAGGAAGAATCGGAAGCAGAAGAGAGTGATGATGATAGCGTTGCTTCGTCGTCTGATGAGGACGGTGCACCAAAGAAGAAGCCAGTTGAGCCTGTTACCGCGTCTCAAAAGCTCACGCTGAATGATGCTTCCGATAGCGACTCAGATGGCGATTCCTCCTCAGTCTCGGAGTCCGAAAGCGTCAAAGAGGCAAAACTTATACGTGCTAAGCACGAAGCTGAGGTGGCTGCCATGTCCAATGTCTCGAAAGCTGGCTACGGAAAAGCGGCGGGGCGAAAGGTTGGAAGGAACATGTTCTCCAAACCGGGTCTATGAATGAAGTTTACTGCATTATGAACGACATGAATGAATTCAATGGAAGGGAGGGCTCTTTTTTGTATTGTCTTGTCTTGTCTATACATACGCAGCGGGGTGTACATTTGTGGGCTACAAGGCTGTATATAGTTTTGGAGGGTTTACGCCGGATTTGCCGTGTTGCTCTTGGTGTGGTGGTTGGTTGGTTGCTGGTGGATAGTGGATGATTGGATGGTTGGATGGGATTGTTACATACAATGTTAGTTGTGCGAAGTGAGGCTAGGTTGGCTTAATGGGATGATTAGCTTGTCGTGTTCTACTGTACTTCTGACTGATATTTTCTTTTCACATTCAAGTGGGTGGTTGTTTGTACAGCCGGGTAAGGAGCAGATTTCAATATGGATGTCCGCTTTAATCGAGAGAGATCTGGGTTGAGTTGGGGTAAGGTGTGAGCACACCATACTACCAGGTGGTTTATGCATAGCGTTTGGATAAATCGATATCCAAACACCATTCCGGCCTCTGTCCTGTCCTGGGCTTGCCATCAATTATCTCAGCATCTGGACCTTTTTCTCCTACAGTAAATTTCATTACAATGCAAGAAATCTCCCCCTCTCTCGCTCTCCTGTCAAACTTCCTGGTCCCCAATGATCATGGGCCACTTGAGAGACGGCAGGCAGATCAATGGTTCTGATAGTTGGTAGTTAGTAGTTAGTATTAGGTTTAAGGAATAGATATAGGTAATGTCGCAACTCGTGGAAGTTGATATTCTCCCCCTCCTTCCTCTTCCACAATTCTTTCTTCTCTTCCCCCCCTCCCCCCCTTAACACACACACTTGTTAAAAATCCCCCCTCTTCAAGCTCGTTGTAGAAAAGCACCACCAGAGCGGTTTTTATGGACGAAATGAATGTTGTCCTTCTAATATGTTTTAGGTCGGACTTTCAGGGTACAAGTACTGTACTTGTGTATAATAGCTGGTAAGTAGACTAGTGATCTATGTAAATAGGATTAGTGCTAGTGCGAAATCGGCTATGATTAGTCAATATAATACTAGCTTCTCTAGTGTCTGCTTAGCTGCTCGTAGAAGACGTGGAGGGAACTGTTAGGATATATGAGAATAGGATAAGAGAGAGAGAGAGGCATTTAAAGGTAAAAGGGGGGTGTTATAAGAAGCGACTGTTGATTTTAACTGCCTAGTAGACTTCAGGATAGGGCGGAATATGAGATAAGAGTTTTAGGTAGCTAAGAGTAATGCTTAGTACAGGTGCTTGTTTTGTAATAGGTATAATCAAGTTACTTATAAAATATTAAGCTTAATTAAAGATAGGTTACTTTAGCCTGCTGCCGTTTATATAAAGTACTTATTTACTTATACTTAGGTTTATATATAAGTGAGAATATATTATTTAGGTTACAAAACCGCTATAGTACTTGTAAGGCTATTCGTAAGATACCTAGTCGTTACTCTATATACACTATATAAAATTCTATTATACTAAACTTGTAGTAAAAGCAAAATCATTGTCTTAGGATACCTAGGTCAGTGAAAAATAAGAGTTGTTAATTAGTTAAGCTCTTTATATAACTATTTTAGTTGTACGACGCTTTTAGAATAATTTTATTCTAAGAGAGGTATGTAATCTCACAGAGTAACGACCATGCCTCTTACCTCAAGCGCCCAATTAAGGCCTAACTATCTATCTGTTTTCTGGTGGTTTGCTTAGGGATAGCAGAGGGTTAAGGAGAAAATGCCTATACGCAAGTGTATAATAATCTTACTAATTGTAAGTTGTTATAGACAAGTAATCATATAGATCAAACGACTTTGTAAGCTTGCCTAATTACCTATGATACGTAAACCACATCCTATAAATATACCAAACATCATTTCTCACTAGGCTTTGTACTTTCTATACTATTAATAGGTGGCTACTTTGGCTTTTTAATAGTTATTAAACTTAGTGAATTCTAGATAGCATATTTGGTACTCTTGAGCTTTGTGCTAGTTCATCAATCCGTGAATCTAAGTTTACTAGTAGAGCAAAGGAGTTTGATGGCCATTGAGTGAATTGTAGTTCGCCATATTTTACAATCCCCTAGCCCTCTTGGCCTACAAAGGCTGATCAAGACCAAGCAGAGCTTGCTGTTCTTCTATACGCAAAACACAGCGCACCCACAGCACAAGTCGACAGCACAATTTTTGTATCAGATTCTTGTAGCAGCTATTTACCACTACATCCTTCAACCATGGCTCAGAGATTCGACGATGAACAATCGATGCTTGCGAAGTCAAGATGCACTCTATATAAACCGCGGCTCAACTTGAGTGAATTTATCGTAGCGGAATTCTCCTTGTCCTCATCTACAGAGCCACTTGATGAGCCTCAGCCGCCAGACACCAAGCCATTTAGGTTCCTTGCCCTCCCACCAGAGATCAGAGACGCGATATACAAAGAACTCCTCAAGATCGTCCCTACTTGGAAACCCTCAAGCCGAAACGTATTTTTAGATCACTCTGGTTCCCTCAGACACTTCCGACGACGCGTATACACAGATCACCGACCTGGTCATCCTCACGTCCAGATTCTACGCGTCAACAAGCAAGTACACAATGAGGCCGAAAGGGTGTTCTTAAAGACCAATTTGTTTGTGCAATTCACGACAAATATGCCTTTTGAACAACCACAACCTACTATCGTTGGGGGAAATGGTTGGCAGATGCCACGAGCATCCCATGGGTTAATCCAGGCAATGATTATGGATTTTGGATTCCTGTGGGACAAACAATACCTGAATCGGCATTTCAAAGGAGCTGTGATGGACTACACTCTCAAGCATATTGAACCTCTGTTGACTGAAAGAAACATCATATCATGCATTCTTCCTCTTGCCCAAGTGCAAATTCTCTGCGAACGAATTTGAGAGGTAGCGTACTCTCTGCCAAGATTCCACCATTTGTACAACCACAAAGTCACGTTGTTGGATCCTTATGAGAACAAAAACGAGGAAAGCATCAATGGCTCTCTTGTGCCAAATTCTTTCTACTCCGTCAAACTCCAGAAGAAACTTCTCCGCGGCTTTTCCAGTACTTTTGATGAGCTGCTTCCCAACTTTGAAGTGCAAGGAAAGGTGTCAGAAACACTGAGGATCGCTACCATATCTGGAGTTACAGTTGTGAGAAACCATGACCCTACCAAATTTCTTGGATGATTGGTTATCATGAATATGCAACGCAAGGAATTACAGATAGAAAAGGACTGGAAGGGAGCTGTTCACGAGTGTGAGATTCTTGAGGAAAGGATCGGAGCAGTACACCAAACATACGTTGGAGAAGCAATAGCGAGGGTTGGAGGGATCAACTTGCGGAATGCCGTGGTGGAAATGGAGTTTCTGACTCTCTACCACAAAGTAAATTGTCTCTTACTTTATGTCGAGGAAATTTACGCAAGAGACGGCACCATTTTTCTTTGGTTGTGGCCTGCACATACACTCCAAGAGACCATCTTGGTAGCGGATGAGTTTCGGAAGAAATTGCGCGTCCCTAAAGCTGGTTGGCATACCAATTGGCATCCGAACGTTGACAAGCTGGCCAAATCCTTCCGTCGTGAAGCAACTGCCATGAGACTCCTGGGACAATACGCACATCACCTCAGTTATATGGATGGATATGAGTACGCTTGCTTGCAATTCGCTGAGACCTCGATCATGCAAGCAGAAGCGATTGCACCTGATGATTTGGCAATCCGAGCGGAGAGTAGGTTGATCACGATATGGAGAGTTAAGTTTGATGGGAACGAATCTTTCAGAGTAATACAGGCTCATCTAGCATATAGTGCTGTGGTATAAACACGGCGAAAAACAAGCGAAGGATACATGAAGAAAGCATGGCTAGACTGGTAAATGGTAACTTGACCAACAGAAGGAGCGGCGGTTGGACAAATGGATAGGAAGACGGAACGTGGCTGCACAGACAAATTGATAATGTACTCAAGCAACACCTTTAATCGTAGGCTACTCATTTTCACAACTTCTTCAAGTCATGCTAGTATCGTGCTCGTATCCCCTACTCATTCAGGACTATATAGTCCTACAGTAGGCAATGTTTACGTCTAGAATCCTATTTAATTTCAAAGCCCTGCTCTGCAATTATTCCATAACCCTGAAAAAGCCTCCCTAGTCCAACAACCCAACAAAAAGCTCCCATCTAGAATTAATATACAGTATAAGAACATCCCTAGTAAAAACAATAGATTCTGATTAATATTACAGTACACATAAGCTCTGTTGTTATTAGGTTCCGAACTATGATTTCCACCATGTGAAATCAGGTTTCATTCAGCAGGATTCTAGCAAGTACTACAACAAAGGAATGGCCTATGCTAGGGCTATTTAACCATAGCTCCTATTAAAATTAGTAAGCTTGCCAGTCATCCTCTCCTACTTACGCGTAAACCCCTTGAATTCCACATGGCAACAACCAAGACCTCCACAAAACAAAAGAACCATCAACAAATACACCACCCCAAAACTCACACCCATCCACCTCTCAACTACAAGAACAAAGAGAACCCCACATCCTCCATCCATCCCCTTTCATCTTCACTCACTAACACCTTACCCAATCACAGCACAAGCCCCATCCATTCAAAAAAAAAAAATCAAAGATGAACAAAAAAGGTAAAATAAACAATCACATTAACATCAACAAAACCTATAGTATCACAGAACAAAGCGATGAATGGAAATATTAGATTTCTTTGAAACGAGAACTTGGGAAGGTACAAATACAAACTCTCTTAAAAGCCCTGCGGTCTTTATTCTGTATCATCACTATTGAGTTCTGTCTGAAGAAAAACGACAACTGGATCAAACACCAAACTCAACACAATCCAACCCATACCATCATACCACAAAAATGAACTTCCTAAAACGCAAATCCAAACCCACCACCTCCTCCACCCCCAACCATCCCACGCACCAAACCCCCCCTTCCACCCCTCCCTCTCATCAATTCACCCCACCACAAACAAAACCAGAAGTCCAACCCCCCAAACAACTCACCCCCAAAATCCAAATCCACCTAGTCCACTGCTGCGCATGCCGCGCCGAGAACACCATCCCAAGCACGATCTACATCGGCGACCTCACCTGTAGAAGGTGTCAACACGCCTTCTGCTCGCCAAAGTATAGGGATGACCCTTGTTGTGAGCGGGTTAGTGTGTGGAGACCCGTGGAGGTGGAGGAGAGCGAGGAGGAGAAGTATTATAGGTTGGGATGAGAGGACGGCATGAGGTAGAGGAAGGAGGGGATGGAGTGAGAGGGGAGGGAATGGGGGGTTGAAGTAGTGCGTGTATTGTTGATAGTGTTCTGCGAGTCTTGGGGGTAATGGAATTGATTCTTTTGAGGTTAGCTAGAGAGAGTTTGTGTAAGTGAGTGTATGTAAGTGAGAGAGTGTGTAGGAGAGGGAATAAGTGGGTGAATAGATGAGTAAGTGAGTATACGTATAAGTGAGTAGTTGACTAGGTGAGTTGCCAGCGAGTAACTCACGGGAACAATAAAAATACCCCAAGGAAAAAAGCAAACCATTAACCCATTGCTGGTAATAATAACATTAAGATCTACATAATACGTGAGTCTACGAACTGCCCTTTCCCAGGATTTATATCTCCCACCCCCACCCATTTGACTCCTCAATACCCAAAGCAATTAGCATAATACACCACACTTGCAACCCAATCGGCGAAGACTCCTCTCACACCAACTTCCCGGATCATGACATCCAGCGCAACCATAGCATCTCCATCCTTCTTGACTGCAGAGTTGAATGACGCGTAATAGTAATCGCCGTTCGCAGCAACATCTCTCAATAATCCACTTCGTTCAAAACTCCAGACCACAATGTCAAGTCCAAGCCTCTTAGCTTCAAGTGCATACTCGGAAGGAACGATTTTGTTATTCGCATCTGTTGTTAGAACACCAGGGATAGAAGGCGCAATAGTTTTGACGCCATTTTCTGCGTAAATGGTAAGATTCCCAATTGCGGCGGCCATGCCGTCCACGTTGATAGTCGGCTCGTCCAAGTACAAGGCTTGTTCTCCAAAGCAAGGCTCTGCTTTCAACCAATAGTACAAATCATTAATGGCAAAACTTTGAGGAAGCACCCGGTCAGCTGAGATTCCAGCTTCTTTGTACTCGTCAATCATTTGTTGGGCGAAGACTTCTTGGGTGTAATTTGATGAAGGATCTGGAAATGGCATGGCGACAACCGGGGTTTTGAGTTCAGGCGTGAATTTGAGCCCGAGTGAGTCGACGAATTGAATGTACTCTTTGTGAGTAAGGACGGTACCACAGGTGCTGTAGAGATCTGTTCGCCAGGTTGGTGTTCCGGCCAGATATTCTGCAACTGTAGTAGCTTTTGGATTGAAGCCATCCATCTTACCACAGAGCGTCTTGAACTCGGCTTCCGTGATATCCGATGTACAGCAATTGGCACTTGCAGCGGTGCCGTTGCCGGCGGGCGTGAAATTTTGAGTACATTTTGCTGCCAACTCTGGAATGGCTAAGATATTGGTGGTGGTATGCAAGTCGCATTGTGAATGTCGACATACGAGTTTCTGGTCTTGTGTGAATGTAACATCACACTCCAAAATACCAGCACCCATCCGAGCTGCTGCCGTCAAAGATTCCTTGGTTTCTTCTGGGAATTGTAAAGGAGCACCTCGGTGACCTATTGCCATCTCGGTTGTGTGGAATGGGCCTTCAGAGCAAGATTGGAGCTTCTCCTTCAAAGGGCTATCATCCATGTCGTCAATCAAATAGAAAGGACGAGGACCCAATTGGGCATTGATAGAATGCTGGTGTTCATAGCCGCCATCGTGACCGTAAGTCCGACTCTCAACCTGAGCCGATTGAGGAAGAGCCGCAGCCAGACTTCCCACCGCGAAAGGAACGAGCAAATTCCAAGAATGCATGTTGGAGAAGGAGCGACAAGCAGAGTAGAGAATACCCAAATTGATATTTTGATCAATGACCAATTTCTAGCTCTGTGTTGACTCTGTGAACTCGCGCCAGCTTGTTCCTTTTCTGGGCGAGGCCAGGTTTATACGAAGGACGTCGACATCGCTCCCCCCGTCTCAACTCTGATTATCGGACCATTTAAGATAAGAGTATCATTGTTTTCGGGCATGACAGAGCGGATTTCAAGGTTGTACCTGCCAAGGTCGGCCCATGGTGTTTTGCCAAGGCTCGTCCCATTGCACGTTGATGGCTTCATTTTGCTCATTGGACCCCTCGACGAGGCTCGAAGCCGTGGGGATGGCTCTTTCCCCATAAGTCTGGGGGAAGAGCGCCACAGGCACAGGGAGCGGGATGAGGCGCCCGACGTGTTCTGGAAAGGGAGATGCAATGGTGCTCGTCAAGTCGGATTGCGTCCATTATTTCATTTGGCGGAAGATCTTGGTCCCAGACCCCGCCCTTGCAGGATTAGGTAGCGGCTGTGGCAGTGGCCCATCTTTCCGGCGGGACGGGCAAAGGTTACTTGATTGAGAAAGTTACTTTGCAGTAGCAGTGCAGCCCGAATGGTTGCATAGAAAAGATGAAAGTGGTCGTGTAAAAATAAGTCCTGGGATAAGGTTGCAGTACGCCTTCGCCATCTTGGCTTATGAACGGGGCACGTGAGGGCTCGGTGGAACCGTTGATTGCCCGTGCAAATATAAAAGGATATGGATGACCTTTGTTTTGGTATTCAAATATCAAAATGATGAGGAAGATGGAGTCTCTGAGAGATACGTCTGCTACACTCATGAATAAGTAGGTAAGAGAGACGGTCATTACTCTGTACACACCTAGGTTATTTTATTCTGCTAAGAGCCTCATGCAACTAAAACGATTATATGAATGGTTTGGAACAATTGCTACTTTTTCAATTCTTCTTACCCTAGGGGATTTAGGACGATTAACTTACTTTTGCCAGACCCTTGATATAATAAACTTTGATAGTGTATACAGCTTAATAACCAGGCTTCTTATCTCCTAGTATTAATCTAAAACATCAAACTTAACTTATGGTATCACACCGAAACCTCTACAATCTTTACTAATTTTTTGATTCAACTTATTGCTCATATCACCTTTATATGTGTAAAAACGGGTGCGTACCTATGGCTGGAAACGGTTGCAGTGGTTGAAGTTGTAGGGCATTTCCTGACCAGAGAGGCTTACAAATTGTGCATTCGAAGTGGATATAAGTAGATGCGATGACTGGTCGAATTGAGGTTCAAATACTTGGAAATGTGGGTTCATATGGATCTAGCAACCTCACACCGCAACACGTCAAAACGTGGTGATGATGATGTTGGTACCAGACAGTAAATACTTCTCCCAAATGAGTATAGCGGAATTGATACTCTGATTTTGAGACTAAACGAAACTAATGATCCCAACATTTAAGGATTGGCATGATAGATTCATCATCAAGCTAGGTACAAAACAACATCAAGTCACGTGATCAAGACTATGAATTCTCACTTTGTGTAGGCAATCTTCAATTAATCTTATATGTCTATTTTACCGATCAATAGCAAGTATTAAATAAAAAACACAACCGCATCTACACGTTTATGTGTGACGCCTTTGTACCCGCTATTAATGGACTTCCTTGCCTAGGTAAGAATCTAGCGAGGGTTTATGACGAGAGTAGCTGAAACTGTGGAACAAAAAGAACGTTAGCTCACATACCTTCCCTCACCTCTGAACAAACCACAACGCAAACTCAGAGCAAGAAACGCGAGAACAGTCACTACTTATTCGAAAGTAATATCGACCATGCCTTTCCCATTCCAAACACTTCCACCGGAAATCCGTGATGAGATCTATAAGATTGTACTTTGCACCATCGAGCCAGCCCCAGGGCGAGTCCAAGAATAATTTTCCGGAATCTTGACCACCAACAGCATCATTAAGCACAGCATCGAGCCTTAGATCCTTCGAGTTAGTCATCAGATTCACAATGAAGCAATATGCGTTATGACGAAAACGAACCTGTTCGTGAAGGTCACCAGCAACATCCCTTCAATGAAAGAACGCTTTGCTCAGAAACGCATTCCTATTCTCAACATCACCAAGCCAGATCTCAAACTCTTTAACGCATATGTGATGCACCATACCCTCCGTCATATTCCCGAGAACGGAAGAAGGAGTCAAGAGCAAGATTGGGTGTTCATCATGCTTCATCGCGACTTGGATGAGCTGTGTGGAGATTTGATTGTTTTGAAAGATTATATTCATCAGCAATCTGTGGAACTCAAGGATCCATTCCCTCGCATTTACCGTTATAAATCTATTGATGAATCGCTGCCTGATGCGACAAGACCCCAGTCTTTCTTTTCTACAAAACTCCAAGAGCAACTTCTCACACCTTACCGATCATTAAAAGAATCCGGACTGGTAATCAAATTCCAAGGCGACGTGCCTTCAGACCTAGTCACAGCCGTGACCAAAGCAATCGAAACCGTTCCCGAAAAAGACTGCGAGACCATCTTGAGCGAACTCGCCCAACTCAAACTCAACGGCAACGAGTATCTCCGCATCAACAACGGACAAATGGCCGGTGAAACTTACGCGCAAGCCATCGTAACAATGAGAAAGCTAATGGCAAGTCCTCGCGGGAAAGAACTTCGTCAAACAGGAGGTCTAGAATTCATCAACAAGCTCACCGATCTATGCTGGGTGCTTCATTCCAACATGGCCCAAGCATGTATGCAAGCCATCCGCGAGAACACCCACGATCGTGCGATCGTCAATGGGATGTCCGACATGTTGTTCCGGACTATCGACCAAGCTATGCAGATAGAGCAGATCTTTAAGGATATGGACGGTACGTGGGAACCTACTGATGCGCAAATTTCCAAGATTTTGTATCGAAAAACGGTGGGGTGTAGGCTTGTTGGGAGTAGGGAGCGCCTTGAGGAGGGGGCTCGTGCTATTAATATGGCGATGCAGTTGACGCCGAATGATGTGGCTATTGAGAGGGAGGTAAG
The DNA here is from genome assembly GCA_900536445.1 of Hymenoscyphus occultus. Taxonomy (NCBI): domain Eukaryota; kingdom Fungi; phylum Ascomycota; class Leotiomycetes; order Helotiales; family Helotiaceae; genus Hymenoscyphus; species Hymenoscyphus occultus. The sequence goes on along the minus strand of UNPT01000095.1, from coordinate 126,626 downwards.
AAATATTGCCGAGTTAAGAATGTCTCTTTAATCTTGTTTGAGTTGGTTGCTTCGTTTTGGGTGCTCTGTGGCGGGAGATGTAATTTTATTGACAAATCTGAATGAAGTGTTGTTATCTGCCTTTTCCTGTTTGGCTCGTTACTTCTAAAATATGTATATGGAGTTGGGAGATTTATCTCCAGCACCTGGCTGTAGGGTTGAACGGTTGAAAAGTCCGTGATATTTACAGGTATCATTGAGGTAGCTAGAAGAGCTAGATAGTGCGGCTTATTATCTTTTCACTTCTACCCAAAATCAACTGTACTTAAGAATTATTTGAGAAAGAAAACCGTAGTTTATTTAGCAGTATCAACGAGCTTGCGGTGGACAAACAAAGTAACATTGAAAGTCTCCTTGTTACTGCGCAACTTGGTTTAAAGCAATTGGTTAGTCGAACTATTTTAGATGATCAACATGGTAAAATGAACACTACAAGACAACTACAAGTAAGGTAGTGCTATAGAGGTTGCTTTGAAGGAGTTGGATTATGTAAAATACTCACAATGGGTCCAGAAAAGAGAAACAGGGAGGATATGGTTTAGCGAAGCTTTGCCATCTACCTAGGATACCACATACTGAAAGGTGTATTCTATGCTCTACATAAATTAAAGATTTGTATAAAGGTACGACTTGGTTTGAAATGACGGATCAATAGTTTTAATAGTTCTCATATACTGTTATCTCATTATTGTATAGTCTTTCAAATTGCCTCTCTTATGTAGATTCCGTCCCTGCAGAGACTGGTTCACTTCTAATTCTAGGTATGTGTACTGAACTTACCACAGAAACACTATCTTCAAATTTGCCCCGTCTTGGGGCAAATTCTTCTGTCCTTTCCTATGACTACCATACCTTTGGAAATTACCAAAGTTTCATTTCTTGTCATTTCATATTTGAGGTAGTTTCCTCTTTTCAATAGTTTGTTTCAGAGCGCTCGCTTAACCCAAAAGACAACACCTACAGGCCTAGGCTATACATTCACCAACAAAAACCGCCCCACTGTACAAGTCACTCAGCGCTTATCTTACCCCTCAAGAGGTCAGTCATCTAGAGGTTGCTCAGCTTGAAACAGTCACATACGCCGCACAAGATGATAGAGATAATCTATAAAAGGCCATCACTGTCTTCTTTCCTTCCTCTTTCTCCCTTCCCATCTCCAACACAAACTTACTTGCAACCATGTCTTCTACTATATCCCCAATTAGCGATTACGCTAGTAAAAACACCATCAACAAGGCAGATAGCCATCTCCACGCACACCCTGAGCCCAAATTCGTCAAAGTAACACTCTTCATCAAGAAACTCCCTCATATTACCGATGAGTTCTTCCACAACTACTGGCGAAAAGAACACGCTGAGGGCTCCATGTTCAAAGGCAGCATCTTCGCAGAGAAAGTTTTAAGATACAACCAAGTACGTCTCCACTTCCCCATCCACATTTTCTCCATCCCTCTTCCTGGGATTCTTCAGCTTATTGGTACGATCACAACCACGACCACCCAATAGAAAGCGCACAAATTCCATGCAGAGAAAGTGTGGTACAACATTGTGCCACATCCAGCTGAACACTTCCCACGCCAAACAGGCAAGAACACAAAAGCCACCAACCACCAACCAATACCACGATACTAATTTTCCACCTCTCAGGTCCACACCTCTCCCCTCCTCAAAGCTCAAGCAAAGGAACTTGGGTTTCCCCTCGCGGAATGGGATGGGTACGCCGAGGTCTGGCTTCGGACGCTCGATGACTGGAAGGCTATTATCGAAGATGAGAAGTTTATGGATTTCATCGCTGGTGAGACATTTCTCTTTCATACATCTCTGTAAATCTGTTTTGGTGTGGTGTTATGAGAGATGATTGGGGAAATTTGACTGATGGACGTTTACTAGCTGATGAGAAACACTTCCTGGAGCCGGGATATCACTTGATGCTTTCTTATGATAACCTTGTCATTGGAGAGGTACGCACGGGATTGGAGACTCAGGTTAAGGGCAAGACTCTTGTGAAGGCAAAGTTGTGAGGGGTTGGTGTGGAATGAAATTTCCGGCCAATCACAACTGGAAGTATGCTCGCCGAAAATGGAAGATCAAATGAGTGTTTGAACTTGAACTCTGAGTGGAAATGTGATGTCCTTTTCCGTCGATATAGGAGTGTCAATCTTTTTTTGACCGCTGCACCGTCTCTCTGAAGTAACAGGAAATACATGAAGCCATCACATCTTTCTTTTATGCCTGTGTTGTCGACCTGGAGGTTGGAAACCCTTCCACGGCAACAGCTCCTCAATCCGCTAGAGAGGGGGTTTTCAGCACCACGATTTAATAGCATAGGAATTAGCCATAAGGGGGGAAATGACATCGTCTCTTGTAATCTGCCTACGTCTCTGTGTTCCTATCACAGGTTTGCTCTTGACTGTGTACTGACGCGCTTGGCAGTGAGATATGATGTCGGTGGCATGGTCATCACATAAATCTGACAAGCGTATAATGCGTACATAAGGGTTTCAAATATCAGATTACCTCGTGCTGACGGTGTTTGCGCCAGTATATGTGAACGCGGTAATCGAGGGTTCAAGGGTATCGGTAACTCAAACGATTGAGTTCATGAGCGATATACTAATATTGTTAGAGCTTACAGTGCCGTGATAAATCGATGTTATAAGAATTCTGGGGTGGGCGAGAGGAGTACGGAGCAGTGTGGCACAGTATGAACTAGAAGCTCCTACTCGCTAGAAACTCTCATCTTATGCGCCAAAGATTACGATAAGCGAGAGCTTCTCGTTGTCGGACATTCCCACCTAGTGACCCGTAGAAAGCTGTTCTCTCAATGGCCCAAAAGCAGTCTTGCCAGCTTCTCTGTAAACCACTCACTCACCTCGGAATTTCTTATACTCTAACATTGATTTACCACGGTAGCATCTCATTGGTTTCTGACTTGCCAAGTAGGAACATGGTATACAGTAGTGGAACATGCAACGAAGCTGACATGCAGGATGATGGAAATCAGGAATATCCGGGGCAATTCCATACCGAATCCCCATCTTTCCCATCCTAGTACCTGGGCATCTTCAGCCACGAGAGGCGGGGAATTTGGCTGGCAGCTTAGGAAGTAACCAACTGGGCTCGTATTACAAGGCTCTTATGTGATATTTCTTACTGTAAGGCTCGGAATTTTCCATCTGGAGCTGGGGGTAACTTTCCGCATTCAATCATGTTTCGCAAATTCTCCTTCGCTACTCGGTCAAGCATATGCTGCACCCAAAACCGAATCATCGGGCCATGTTGTACAGCATGATTACTATGTGCAGTTCTACAGCAGCCACGTGAACTTCGTATGACCAAATGAAGGTATCAAGGATGCTAAAGACTTCGTGAGACTTTAACACCAAATCAAATCCTTGTACGAGTCCCCAGCTGGGAAGTGTCCCCTGCGCAAACTTACACATACCATAACATATGCAACTTCTGCATTTTAGAGACTGTGCAAGAAACTAGCTATTTTGAATTGTACGACCAGGCCTATGGCAATTGAAGCCATTCTTTGAAGGGATCTGGTTCTTTTCTAAGCCTTGTGACATGACTGTATGATGGCTTTTACAAGAACTCATTTGACGGGTCCTTGGAAGAAGATACTGCAGTCTCTTTTTCCTTCAATAGTAAATAAGCTACGTTCTTACAAGAGCACTTCGGTAAGTTCGACCCAAAGTAATATAGCTAGCTAGCTTTTGTGAATTATATTTCCTAAACGTTGACAATCTTATCTCGGGGATAGTATGGGAGAACTTTAATATTTTATTTGATCTAAGCAACGATATAAACGATTGACAATATGTAACTGTGAGGAGAGCAGAGAATATATCATATCAGACAAAGTTAGTGTGGTTTTGTACTTTTGGCCTCTCATTTGAAACATTTTTTAAGCGAGGTTGCTATTATCTGTTCCTCAGGCATTACTTACTGACCAGTATGTAAGGTAAACAGAGAAGTTTCCTTAGCATTCCCACCTAAAGTCACTGGACCCAACAAACTAACGCAGGAACAGCGCTTTTTCTGGAATTTTATCAACCTTTGGTTACACAGCAGCTTATGGAGATGTGGAAGCCCACGTCAGGTCTAGAGCTTGGTCCCTGTAAGGTAAGAAACCTGGTCATGGCTCTATACACGCTATCAAAAGTTCTTATACTAAAAGTCTGGTACAACTTAATTAATTGTACTATTTTACCTAGGTTAATAAGGAGTAACAAGTATTAGTTATTCTAAACTATTTATATAATAAATTTGAGTGTATAAAGGGTTTAGAATAATATTTTCATAACTCAAGTGTGTACAGAGTAATGCCCGTCTCTCTTACCGTTCTTTCGTTACTGGAACAAAGTCCCAAGAAGTCAGCTCAGCGTTCTCCACAGCGGAAAACTTTGTAAAAGCTCCCAAAAGGAATCGGTGAGCGCCTGTGTCGTCAGTCACATCACACGGGGTTTACGTTGCTGAGTGAGGCTCATAGATATTTGTAAGTCATTGAAAGCATGAAGATTTTACTGTCTCTGGTAACACGACCCGCCAGCCTCGGATCAATTGCTAGTTCTTAAGAAAACCAAGGATCCAAGTGGATCTCTGGCTTCGAGTACCAAACTTCGTGCATCCTGTGATTTCTTGACAACATCGATCATAAGCTGCGCTAAAATGTGTGAGATTTCCCCCTGCTCTTATAGTTACGATTTTAGTCAATGCCTGGTATTTTCTGCTAGTTCTACTTGGAGTTTCTTTGGGCTCCCCGAAGGTGTCTCCTGGTCTCCTTGCTACAGTGTTAGTTGGTTTGGGATTGTAAGAGAGGCGGGCATTACTCTGTACACCACACCCGAGTTATAAAAATATTATATACAACTAAGTTAATTGTACGAATAGTTTAACAACTAATACTTTTTACTCCTTATTAATCTAGATAAAATAGGACAATCAATTAAGTTGTACTAGACTTCTAGTATAATGAATTTCAATAGCGTGTATAGAGCAATGACTAGGTTTCTTATCTATACCTGGTCTGGTTTAGAATGGATTTTGTGAAGTCCACCACAGTATTACTGTGACGTGTTCCCAGCTTCGGGGCAAATCCAAGCAGCCGTGCTATGTGGTCATTTGCCTTAGCTTTGAACGTTATAGTCATCTTTCTACGTAATAGCGCAAGGCCATGAACCAACTTTAAGGAGTTCTGAGCTGTTTGACCTTTCGTTATTGGAAGCCACCACCTAGGTATCAAGGGCGAAAATTTCGAGAGCTCATAAGATAGGCCACAGGAACTCTGGAGACGAGCGAATATTCTCAGCAAAGCGCTCGGTGCCATAGTGTGACTGTATTGATCAACTATGATTGGATATTCGCAATTTTCCCCTTTGAACTTCACGAAGCTTCCTTGTTCATGATGACAAGGAATCGTTCTCAAATCGATTGGTTTATAGCATTTCAAGAGAGCTTCGAAAGTATATAAAGCAAAGGCTTTCCATCTAAATATCTCTTTCTGCTCTCAACAGCATCAGACATCAACACCTTCACATTACAATCTCAAAACACTTCTAAACTCAAACCATCCCAACTTGCCAAAATGATCTCCTTCAATGCTATCATTTCTACGCTCTCCATCGCTGTCGCGATAACCAACGCTCAAGTTGACCCAGGACAGCCCCGAGCAGATGTCAGCTTCTTCCCGTTGGCGAACTGTGGTGATTTCCTCGAGCAACACAGCGTGTTCCTCCGAAATCGTGTCCCTCTAGGCGACGATGATGCTAGACCTGTCAACCAGTGCTTCAATACTACTCGTGCTTTTGCCAGTGTTGCGGTTGATGGTTTAATCAACAACCCCACTCCGGGAGAAGCTTGCACCTGTGCGTGAACCACATCTACTCATTCGTCTACATTCTCACTTTTGCACTTGCTAATATCTGATGATCTTCATAGTCAACACCTTTTCTGGTCTCGGTTGCACTGGCCGTGTCACCAGTCAAACTTCCGCCGCTCCTCCACGCTGCAGGGGACAAGTTGCTGGTCTATCCTGGCGAGTCGATTGTGTCAGAAGCCCGGCTACATAGAATCGGAATGGACATCTTTGCCTAGATCTTTTCCTATGATGGATAAAGACCGGAAGCTGATTTATGGTGCACTCGTGAGAGGGTTGGGTTTTGGGTTTTCTTATGTACGCGAAAGTTTTGTAATTGCTTCAAGGGGGTAAAACTTTGGATAGTGCGAAATTCAACATTTTGTGCTTTCTCAAATCATTGAATCATTGCTGCGTATTAACTGGTGATTTTCGCTTCTGTGGATGAGCTACTGTAGTATCTTTTGGTCACCAATTGTGGAGTTGGCCAATTCCTGGAAGTCACATTTGGGTCGCTAAAAATGGCAGCGTACTGTGATAAAGTATGTTTATTTGGTCGTCTGGGTTTATTTACGTAACATTTATATTTACATACAGTAAAGAGCGATAATAGCAATTTAACAAATGAACCTCAAATCGAGTTGTCAGTTTTTGGATTGCAGTGAACACCTGGGATTTTGGATTTGTGTGGGTAAGTCACCTATATACCACCTCCGCTTTCACAATTGTCATTTAAAGTATATCAAATCTAAAAGATTCCGGGTAGTCATATCAACACATCTAGAATGAAGGAAATTTCAAGACATGGTTTACTACTACTTTCTAGGTAAGAACGGGGGGCACGGCTCTACACACGCTATCTAACGTTATTATACCAAAAGTCTAGTACAAGTAAATCAATTGTCCTATTTTACCTAGGTTAATAAGGAGTGAAAAGTAACAATTATTTTAAACTATATATATAATTGTTTTAGTTGTCAGGTCTTTAGGACAATATTTTTGTAATCAAGGTGTATACAGAGTTATACCCGCCTCTCTTACAAAGCCAGGCCTGTATGGCCCTTACCGCATTTATATATATGGCAAAAGAAAGGGTGGTTCGTGGACTCGCTTAATGAAGCCAACGTTTCAACAAAAGACCGCAGCATACTTAATAGACTAGATAGTGACTTTGTATTCAGAAAAATTTATCATGACATATGGGGAAATCTCAATCATAGTAAAGCTTGAAAGTAAACGACTCTACAACAGCTACTTCATTGACCTCCCTGGGCGGAGAGCCCACCAGAAGGAGTTTACAGAGAAAGTCGCTAAACTATACTTGTTGCCTTTATTTTTGGGCCTTGTTCATGTTTATGACATGATTCTGATATGGCTACCAAGTACTCATCTAGGAAAATACAGCTGAGAGTGGTTGGTATTCATAGTCTAGAAGCTTGGAAGCCTGAGTTTGGAGATGAGTGAATGAAAATTCATATTCTCTGGCACTAAGGCGATTCATATGAGACAAGGCCAGATCCAAGACAACTCATTGAGCGTGAATTGCAAGATCTCCTTGAACATTTCAACGGAATTGTCTCATGTTTTGGTGAGAGGTGCTCAAAAGTCACGTGAACCGAATTAGGGCACTCGGCAAAATTTCCCCTTCCGTCTCAAAGGCTCACGAACATTTCGCGGACCGCCAACTTTCCCCTCTTCCACCCGCCTATCTCCAGCTTCACGATCCTCCTTCCCCCAAAGAAGCAGCCATGGGAGTTCCCTTCGATTATGCGCCCGATCGCCCGGAGCACATCGATGCCATCCTCAACGGCCTCGATCGCTACAACCCGGAGACTACGGCGGTATTCCAAGAATACGTCGTCCAGCAGTGCGATCAGAAATTTTACGACTGCTACGCCAACCTCGCTCTCCTAAAGCTGTACGTAACCCCACCTACTTCCGAGTCTGCGAAAGCAAGTCACCTGTCAAGTGATGATCGTTTGTAAACGTTTCCTATTACCTGAGGGCAACGAAGAAAACCTTCTGCTTTTTGAAGTTCACCAACACTATCTGAAAGACACCGACCCCCCGACCTTTGTTGCGATGCCCAGAAATCTTCAAGCAGATTACTGACTCGATTGATTCTGCGACTTTAGGTATCAATTCAACCCTCATCTCACCAAAGACGAGACCATCACCAACATCCTCGTCAAAGCCCTCACCGTATTCCCATCACCAGACTTCTCCCTCGCACTCCACCTCCTCCCACCACATATTCTCACCCCGCTTTCCTCATCTTCTGCTCTCCCAGCAGCCGGTGATGCCCCGCTCTCCGAAGCTGTCCAAAAATTGAATGTCCTCAACAACCTTCTCGCACAAGCCTCTTATGCTGCCTTCTGGAGCACCCTCGACAGCGATGACCTGTACGCCGATCTCATCGCCGACGTCGCCGGTTTCGAAGAATTGATCCGCATCCGAATCGCTCTCACAATCTCCCAATCAGTCCGCGAAATCGAGCGACCGGTTCTAGAGAGCTGGTTAGGTATGCAAGGCGACGCATTCAACAAATTCGTCAACGGAGTTTGTGGATGGGAAATTGAGGGCACCGTTGTCAAGGTCCCACTGAACAAAGAGAACGAGGCCAAGGGAACGATTGTCCGAGAAAATGTCAAGATGGAGCAATTTTCAAGAGTCATTAGAAGAGCATATGAACAGCCTGCTTGAGTGGAATCTTGAGCGGTGTTGTATCATTAACTCGTAGATGAAGATGGCTGCATTGCATGGCAGGGTACGGCATGGGGTGGTTGGGATGGCGTTTCGGAGGCGTTTAACTCGTACGTATTTGGTCGAGGCAATGAAGGAATGAAACATCATGATTTGATGAACATGTCGAGCTTGATCTCGTGGACAGTCGAGAACACAACATGCCAGACAGCAAGAAATAAGCAAAAACACATAAACACTCAGAAGCATCATTTCATGTGACCAGTATTTCGCCCGTCGAGTGGTGAGGACAGCCTAGATCGCCTCAGTGATGTTGAGCTCACAAAACCAGATTCAAAAGCAAAGACCTGAAGAGTTCTGAACTGTTTGTATTTTCATAATAGGGAACATAGTATTCCTATTGGGAGCCACCACCTAGGTATCAAGGGCTACCATTCACATCTTGAATATCTTCCATAGCCACATCTTCAATTTCCAAACCTTGCATATCCTCAACCACGGTTTCGTACTTGTCATTGTTATCCTCACGGTTACGTCCTTCTACCATCATTCGTTGGGTCTGTTTCTTTTCTCGATATTGCGACTTCAGAAACGTCAGTATAATAACTAACACTAAAGAAAACTCAAGAGAAGATTTACCCGAACAAATTCTGCTGTGAATACTCCATGAGTTTGGGATGCCTCTAAAGCCTGCCTTCTCCACCACATTTCAATATCAACTGCGTCATCGCGGCCACCGAGTACCTGAATCTAGATGTTAGTATAGCTCTTGGAGGTAAAGTTGCAAGAAAAGAAATGCGCACTTGGTCAAAGCATTTGATCATGAATTCCTCCTTGTCCCTACCAAAGAGACCATCTGCCCCCTGGATAGCAAGCGTCATTCCATCCTCCACAGTCTCTACACGGTTTGCGATCTCGCGATACCAACCAATCTTGCTTTTCACCAGGTGACACCACATAAGTTCCATGGTAGGGCGATTAATCGGATGCGTATTTTTGTTTGCGTTCATCACATCCTCCAGGAATCCTGTGTATTTCAGGCAGTTTGCGACCCAGTAGATATCTCTCTTGTATGCGACGAAGGCTAGTTTTTCGGGGCCTTCGTATACGGCGTCAACACCGAATTTGTGGCGGTTTTGGATGTGTTCTTTGAACTCGTGCTTGATGCTGTTCTCGCGGAAGGTTACATCGTCGAAAGGCATTGTGAGGTTGTTTTTGGAGATCGTATGAGGGTATTGTATTGTTTGGGGTCGATGGTATCTTGCGGTTTTCCGATGAACTTAGTGAGTGGTAGAAGTATGGTGTGGAACGAAAGTATGGTAGGTCAAGAAGTGGTTGTGTTGGACACGAAGCTGAAGTTGATGGGTCTTGAATAATTCTAGAGTACGCTAATCCACCTTAGGTACCTGGTTGAATTCACTGTGGTATTAATGGTGAATACTTTGAAGGGCTATAAGGCAGCAGACCAAGCTCGCTAGTAACAAGGAATCAACACTCGCAGTAAGCGAGATTTCGCTCTTTACTATTGGCTAAATCCGCCGAAGACGGCCCACAAGCCCTCCAATTTCCTTCAAGACCTCAAATAACACGCCGGAAGTCAACCAAAAACAAAAGGTGCGAGAAGTCGCGCTGGCCCAGCCGTAACGGCGTCGAACTTGAACAAACAAGTCTGAGCAACCAGCTACCTTATACTAACCGCCCAAAAAATGGACGGCTTCCCAGGTTACGACCAATGGGAAAGTTGGCTACTCTTGACTGTAGGTCCGATCCCTACTCTCAAGTTCTCCGTGGGGGCAGCAGCAGAACGATCTGGGGGCTCAAAAAATATGTTCTAGGTCGTGGGTTTAATTCCCACCTTAGACTTAAGTAGTAAGATACGTTCTTACAGAGAATATATTTTTTGCAATATTTTTTGCTAGTTTTTAATCTTATAGGGGATGTTTTTATATCACGTAAGGACTACCGACCTATAAGAGCTAGCGCTCGTGAGTGAAATCCGCCCTATACTTCTTATTACCTACTCCCTCGAGTCTGTTGATTTTAGTAATTTGACTTGTTTATAGTCACGGTTTATTCCAATGCTGGTTATAGTAGCCCCGCTACTACTTACACCACCAATGACCCTTTCTGCAAACCTCCAGTTGCTGGTCGCTCATGGAAGGTCGATTGCGTAGCGCACTAAGTGTACCAAGTTTCATGGCAGTGGCTACTGGCTACAAGAAGTTCTGTTAGTCTAAGTCTTTTCTGCAGTTGGAAATGGTGTTTGGCCAGTCGTTATTCGCTTGAACGGAACTTTTGTAGGCTTTTGAAATAGATACGAGAGAAGACTTTAGATAGTACGAAATTCAACATTTTATGCTTTCTTAAATCGTTAAATCATTGTCTACGTATTAACTGGTGATTTTCGCTTCTGTAGATAAGCTAGTATCTTTTGGTTACTAATTGTAGAGTTGGCTAACTCCTGGAAAGTTACATTGCGGTCGCTAAAAATGGCAGCGGAATGCTAATCGACAAGACTTTCCTCTGAGAGTAACTTGTAGCTCTGGATCTGGGAACCCAGGCGACTATTAAATTACTTTACCAAAACCTTCTATGAGTAGAGTAATTTATTCATTCATTTGTGAAGCTTACACGAAACAACCAGACACGAGAAGTGGATTTAAGAGTTTTGTAATCTTACAGTTACATTATCACATTATTACTGTAGGAAGGCGAAACACAAGACTGTGAAAGGAAAAATTATGTTGCATTCCATTTCGTGTTCCACATATTCCCTCGGTATCTCAAACCGAAAGCCCTTCGCAACCATCATCACTGCATCAGCAAGAAGCCTAGGCAGTGATATACTTCCTCTCCCAAAACCTGTTCATTTATCAAAGTCACATCACCGCCCAGCATCCTCCCACTGAACCCCAACCCACTCCTCCATCCACCCAACCTCCCCCTTCCCAACATAACTCGCCACACAATCCCCCGCGCAAACCCCCACAAGTATAGTCCCCCACTCCATCCCATCCAATCCCTCCTCATCCCTCTCCAACTCCATAATAGCATGCGGCGTAAGCTGACACTCAAACTCCCTCTTCCCCCCACAACCCCCACACCTCGGAATCCCCCCCGCACTCTTCACCTTCTCATTCCCACCCCCCGAAAGAAGTTTCCCTACCGCGTCTGTGGTGGAATAAAGCAAAGGTGCACCAGCGTATTCATACCGTAAGACCTGTTCGGGATTATATCCCACGCGATCTGCGAACTTTTGGAATTGCCGGTCGATGGTGCTTTCGAAGACTTCTTTGTCTTCTTTTCCGCCGCCTGAACCGGACCCGGAGCCTTCGTCGATGTCCATTACTTGAGAAATCTCCATTTTGTCTAGGGGTTGTTTGTCGAGGATTTCGTAGTCGGCGTCTACGAGGTAGAGTTTGGGATAGGGCGTTGGGTAGGATTTGGAATCTGTAGGCCAGGGTTCGGGAATTGGTGGAGGTCCGTATGTCGATTGGGGGTTATTTGAGGAGAGAGCTTTGGCGAATGTATGAGGGAGGGAGGCAGTATCTGAGGAGGATGCCGAATTTGGTGGCGTTGTATTTGAAGGTGTCGTCGTTTTCGCAGCAAAAGGATTTTGTGTCGCCGCCGAAGGAGTTGAGAACGGATTCGAAGCTTTACTCGCACCCGTCGAGAATGGATTTTCCTTCGCCCCTCCGCTCGAACCTCCCATTGAGAATGGATTCTCTATTGCCCCTCCTTCCTTCCCCTTCGTCCCAAAAAGCGTTTCCCCAATATTAATCCTCGGTTTCTCCTCCACGACCTCCGCCTTCTTATCCCCATTTTCACTCTCCTTTTCCCTTTCCCTCTCACTCACGCCAGCACCAACAAACCCCCTACTCCCCCTCAAAACCCTCACACTCCCCTCCTTCCTCCTACACGCCTTATTCCTACACCCAAGAATATAAAGCCTCCTCTCCTTCCCAGGGAACCTCTCGGGTAGATCGGCATTCAGCTGCAACAACAATACAAGGAACGAACTGCAGACCTTGCATATGGCCAGCGACGCCGAAGGTGGGTTCGAGGAATCTAACCACGTCTAATCACCAGGCATGCAATCAGTAAAGGGCCAGAAAACCCAAACATAAGACCAATATTAGAAGGGCAACTCACAGGACTGCCCCCCAGATAACTAATCACATCGTCCCCCGGCTCCTCATCCGCGTATCCAAGTAAGACGTTCGTTTCCGTGTACCCCTCTTCTGCGCCTTCTTCCTCCTCAGAATCGCTGTCGTATGGTGGCATATTTTTTTACTAGTAGTCAAGTCTGGCGCCGAGTTGCACGGACTCGATTGGAATGCGGTTGGTGCGCGAAGTCGTAGAGAATCTAGTGTTTGATGTTGATGCGCGGGGTGGCTCGTGGAGGGGCATTTTTTATTTTTTTCCCTCGTAAGGCTGAAAATGCGGGGAAGAGACGCCCAAGTTTCGGCCAATCATAGTCTCTGAATCTTGAAGTGACAGCCTTGTGAATTGGCTGAGGTCTCATTGCCTTGTTACTTGATATTATTGTACTTGAGTACTCGGTACTCATGCTGAATTGAATTGGTTAACTAGGACTTTCTATTGTACAATTATTCAAACAATTAACTCTTATAATTTGACTCTCCGTCAGATACAGGTAATTTAATATACACAACTCTTCATCCCACTAACCTAAACACCGGCACTAGCATTCCAGCGCCATTAATATCTCTCGAAATATCAGAGAACAGCGCGAAACAGTACCTATAATAACGGGGGATATCATCAAAAAGAGGGGACCCGCATGGGGTCCGCATTTTCATCTGCAAACAAGAAGCAAAAAAATCATAAAAGTCGTCGCCATTTACACCCAAATTTCAGAAACCATATAGAAATGGATTTCCTCAAAGAAAAAACCCTTCAAGAAACCTCAACGCCTCCATATGTGCAAAACTCATCGTAAGCCAGAAGTTGGAAGATGAGAAGATGATGCAAACTCATGCTCTTCAATACGCACCCCGGATCTTAGCGTACAGATTGGTATCGAGAAAATTGTAGTTTTGGTCAATGTAACAGAATGGATGTTCTGATAGAAGTGTTTGGGCAGTGGGGCGTTCTGAGGGGACACTGGAAACCGGATTAGCAAACAACTCGAAGCAAAGAAGAACGCAAGGAAACTAACATGGTAAAACAATCAGCCATAAATGCCACCGCAATAGGGCTGATCTCTCGAGAGACATCGTCGGGAACGGGTGGCGCCTCATTTAGACTACCGAGCTTATAGATTGCTCCCACAGTCTCTTCCTTGCTCCATGGTCGACGACCAGCAAACATTTCGAGCACCACACATCCTAGTGACCAAATGTCGACCTTGGCAGAATAACCCTGGCCCTGGGATCGTACAACTTCGGGGGCCATCCAGAACACAGAACCTTGCATGTTATTAGAAGCATCATTGCCATAGATATTATCTGACTTTTTGGAGATACCAAAATCAGAAATCTTGCAGGTTCCATCAAGATCCAGCAGAATATTGTCTGCCTTGAGATCTCGATGAAGAATTCCCTCCCTATGAAGATACTCCAGGCCTGCCAGAGTCTGACGGGTAAGAGAGCTGACGACTTGCTCCTCAAATTTCCCATGCTTTCTCAAGCAACTTCCCACGCTACCACCAGAAATATACTCCAAGAAGATGCTTATAGACGTTTCCTTTCGTTCACAACCCAAATACTGTACAATATTCACATGGTCGAGATGCTGCATAGTATCAATCTCAATGTCGAGCGCGGCAACCATTTCGCGCATCTTTTCCTTGTCGTTTCCGGCAGCTTTGGCGCTGACTTCGACTTGCTTAACAGCCAAGAACTCTCCAGTTGTCGCATTCATACCCAGATACACACGCCCATAAGTACCCTTTCCAATCAACTGGCCCTTGAACCACCTGAAAGTTGCTTGTCGCTTAGGTATTGTGTCTTGCGGTATCTGTGGAAGAAGCATACTACCACGTTGAGGCTTAATTTGCACAATGTTAGCACCAAACATCTTTGTGCTTTTCCGGCGAAGAATCATGCTCGAAGGACCAGATGATGGCATTGGCGTGGTGGACGTGAATCTTTTGTGGGCTTCGTGGGCTCCCTTGGCAACTTCACGAATTGACTTCATGCGGCCTAGGCCTCCTGAACGGCGCACATTTCGCTGTGCAATGCTTTGTATGGACCCCGGGCGCTCCAAGGCTTTCAAAGTCGACTCGTCCGACCCTAAAGTGTCGCTTTCGGTATAAGAACTGTTTCGAATAGAATCCAAGCGCGATGGGCCTGATGTGGTAATGGACATGCCAGCCTGGGCAGCTGCGAGCTGCTCCAAGGTATCATCATGTTCTTGTATAGGAGATGTAGTGCCTTCTTCCAACACAGGCTGATCAAGATCAAGGTTAGGAAAGAAGTCGTCGAGATGGTTAATAAGCGCTTCGGCAGGAGGTCTGTTTGCCCATACGTCTTCTCTAGCGAAGGATTCACGGCGAAGGAGTTTAGCGTTCATCTCCTCGGTAGATTCAGCGGACCAACCACCTTCAGAAGCCGAGCCTGGTGTACGTCGAGCTCGTCTTGTGGAGCTTTTGGTGCTGTCATCGTCAAACTCGGGAGTTTTGCCATTAATCGATGAAGCACTCTGTTGAGGCGAGGTGAAAGACACCGAAAGGCCCTTCTTCGATCTCGAGGTTTTAATCGTCAGGTTAGGTTTCTTGCCCATGACATCGTCGTTACCAGATGCGCCATCACCTGAAAGATCCCTCCTTATACTTGGTTTAGCAGAAAGCTTTCGAGCGGCCAATGGGACAGCAAATAAACCATCATCAGAATCATCGTCGGAGTCTTCTTGCTCCCCTGGCATGGGCGATTTCTCGAATACAATACTCGCATCATCAGTAAAGTCAAAGTTCGGCCCATAAGACTTGCGGTTGCCTGGAGCCGTCAATCCGGTATTATGATGGGCACTTGTAGGGCTAAGCTCAGATGGCGAAGTAACCTTTTTGATGTCGTCGAGCCGCAAGTTGGTAGCTGATGACTTTTGGGGTATCTTTAAAGATAACGATCGATCTCGTCCTGAAACATCATCCTCGCGGTAATCTGGAACAACGAATGCGGTCTCGCCTTTACTCCAGGTTGTGCTTCCAGGAGTGCCACTCAGGGATCTCGGACTACTCCTGCCGGAGTTTGTATAGTCAACACTGGTCATTGCACTTCTACCCCTATCCCCTTGGCCACTACTACCTGGGGGTGTCCTATTGATGCTTGGCGAAGATGTATTACCTGGGATTGGACGACCAACGCCACCCAGTCGACTTCCCATCCCAATAAGTGCGGCAGCAATTCCACCGGCCACTTGCGGAGACTCGGGAATGCGTCGCGGCTGCTCCTGGGGAGCCCAAGCGGTCTCGCCACTACCAGAAAGACGCCTGCCTTCACTATCTACGCTGCCAACAGAAAGGCGAGTCTGTCCAGACTTCTTGCTCAAAGAATTAGCCTTAATCAATGTTGCAGACTCGGCTGGTGGTGGAGGAGGTCTCCTTTGGGGATATAGGCTATCGGGTTTTTTATCCTCGAAAGGAGAAAGTCGCGGTTGGTCGAAATCAACAGTGCGCCCGACAATGCCAAATGATCCATCAGCAGAGATGTTAGCCTCCTTATTTGCCCTTTTCTTCTCTTCGTAGGCCTTCTGCTTTCTTTCCATATCAGCTCGGTGATCATTAATAGCTGTCTTCATCAAAGCCTCCTTTTCGGCCTCGGAGAGTTGACTCTCGCCATTCTCCTGGGTGGCCTTAAACTGCCTCAAACGATTCTGAAGAACGTCATTTTGGTCGATCATTGGAACACTAGGAGCATCTCGACTGGTAGACGGGGCATTCGCTTTGATGGTATTTTGACGAGACGTTGGAGGAGAGGAGCTAGATCGCGTTCTCGTCCCGTTGAGCTTAGCATACGTATCCTCATCTATAGGCGTACCGGCAGGCAAGCCGGGAGATAGACCAGGAGATAAGCCTTTATTTCCAAAATTCAACCCCAGCCCAGGAGAAACAAGACTTGTTGCAGTCCGAATGTAGAACTTCAAACCACCAGGTTGATCGGCATTTTTCCTCCGCTGCACGAGCAGATTCTTATCATCAAGCGGCTCGTCATGTTCCGACCTACCAAGTTCAGTCACATATAAGTGAGCAAGGTCAGGATTGTGTATGCCCATCTGATTACATATCGAGCTGCGTATTTCAGCGGGGTGGTCAGTATCGGAAATGTCACACATGCGATAATTCCATCCGTCCATCGTAGCAAGTACAAAGGTCCTGCCCTGCCGTCGGCTTTTGTACCCACCAGCAAATCGATCATACTCGGAGGCAGAAAATGTAGATAAAGGCCTGTCAAGAGAGGTCTCGCTAGAGTTGCTTACTTTACCATTTCCGAGAATAGAAGGTTTAAAGCTTGCGTAAGGGCTTGTAGGGGACTCCAGATTGGTATCCTCAGGCGATGGAGCTCCCCCGTCGTCCTTCTTCTTCTTCCTGAAATGCTTCATCAGAAACCCTTTGGACTCCTTCGCCGACACTGGGTGATCCAAACTTCCGGGTTCCAAGGGCGAGGGACGTGTACCATCCACGCCATGTCGGCGAGACTCTTGGTTTCGCACGAGATTTGTCTCTCCTACAGCACCCCCCATACCACCACGTAAAACTTGAGCTGCTCCGGGAGGAATGCCTGACCCATATATGGCAGCGTTAGATGAAGTTGAATCTGTGCTGTTGGTTGATCGGTGCGAAGGAAATCTAGGCGAGGCAGAAAGATTGTTAGGGGAATACAGAGTTGCAAATGTTCCCGAGGGGCTTCCACTTTTGGGGCTTCCATCTACTCGAAGGCCTCCCTTGAGCGTATTATCGCTTTCCCCAGCAATAGGACTATGACGTCTTCCTTCACTATCAATATTACGGAGGACATTTCTATGCGCGTTTCGATTCTGTCCACCATCCGAATTATTAGTGTTAGCTCCCAAAATAGGCATAGTCGTGCTTCGAACGGATATTTTACGAGAAGGCCCTAGGCCACTTTTGAACATGGACTTCCCGGGACTGTCATCTCCATTTGCTGTGTTTGGTGTAACAACATGTGCGTCGCGTCCAAGATTTGGTGACGATTCTAGGGTACCCTCAGTCCCTGCGCTTTGGACGTTGGCGCTCGAGGACGCTCGTCGTACATGGGATGACTTCGACAGATCTGTACTTCTCCCCGTAACGATTCCCCGAATTAGTCGTCGCATTCGTTTGCCTTCTTCGCGCTCTCTGGCTTGGTCCCAACCAGTCCCACTATTGGAGCACTCCTTGGCTAATCGTGGATAAACTTGCTGGTGCATCATTCCAAAATTTCCTCTTCCTCCATGACCACTTCCCAATTCCAAAAACATTGATCCGTAAATATTAAGGGCTTTAAATGTCTCTTGCCAGTCGTTTGAGAACTGGTTGCTTGCTAACCATAGTAATACACGTTCCATTGACCACTGTGATCCAGCTTCGTGGGGTGAAATTGGCGTGTTTGAAGTACTGCTACTTGGTAAAGTTGCCGTTGATATGGAACTCGGTCCTCGGTTGGACATTTGCGAATTCGCGTTTGAACTTGTTGGCGTTGGAGTATATTCAGGCAGATGAACATTAGGATATCGCGTGGATGATGTCTGGTATGATCTATCCCGGTCGCTATACCAGCTAGTGCCATCGTCCATCGCTTCCTTCCTGGCGCTTTCAGAAACCGCAGTGAATCTATTTTTAACAGTGTTAGCATATCCAAAAAGGTGAGAGATACAGAGAACGATATATAAAGCAATATGAGGAATTCATACTCTGCGCTGTCTATTTTCATATACATGGAGTCTCTACCCCCGCTAAACCCAGGAATTCCAACTCCCGGCCCAAATGAATCTCCGCCCGGAATATAAGTTGCAGACATCTGCAGCTCAGAAGATGGAGGAGGCGGGATAGACAACGGGGGAGGTGGTTGATTGGCATATGGCTGACTTGGATTGTACGCCTGATGCTGGCCGCTCGAGGGAGGTGGTGGTGGTAATGGAAACCCTCTCGCATCATAAGTCCTACCCCAACTTCCTTGCCAATTCGACTGTGATCCTCCTGGTGGAGGGCCAGGCGGTGGTGGTATCATGACGCCTGGGTGTTGATGCGATTGACCAGTCGGTGGACGAGGGGGTGGGGGAGGTAGCGACATCATATGTGGTTGCGAGGGGGGAGACATGGGAGGCGGAGGAGGGACATATTGCCTCGAGGCATCTGGCACACGTTGACCGGGTTGGTACATAGCTCCTGGAGATGCGCGCGTCGAGGGTGAGGGTCGATATGGAGATGGAGGAGCGAATAGAGGTGAAGGTAAGGGATCTGCCGTCGTCACAGCAGATCTGGATCGTGGTCTCGAGGGTGCGCTGGAGGCAGCGATAGTTGGATAAGGTGATCCTGAACCGCCGACTCCATACAAAGGAATCAGTAAGTTCGAGGAGCTATGAGTCGTGAGAGTTGGGACGTCGTTCAAATAAAGAGGGACCGACAAATCGCGGTCGTTGTTAGAGGGGGCTCGTCGTGGAGACGGCTGCGGCCTGCTACTCGAACCTGTGGTCAATTCCGAGTGGTTGGAGATATTTGAACGGGTGGATGAAGCTCTTGGGCGACCCTTCTGATGATTCATGTTCCGACGCCGGGCAATCGCATTTTGTGCCCTGGTGGTGGCCTGCCTGCTGCCCTTACGAGTATTGACTTTGACCCGCTGCGCTTGCGTTTAATGATCCTGCTGCCAGAGCCACTGGCGGTGCAAGCAGTCGCAGGGCCTGCACCAACCCGTGCCCACCAAGAATGGAAGCTGGAGATCAGGTACCGACGAGCGCCTTCCCTGGGCGCGGCGGAGCAGGGCAGGCAATCCAGTGTGCCGATGCGTTTCGGTCGGCCCTCGGTGGGATCGAGAGATAGCGGGGAGGGGGGTTTGGGGTGGGGGTGGTTGATGGGGTGATGGGGAGGTGAGATGATGAGAATGAGGCTATCGAGAGATCAGATTTGGGTGGGAGGAGCAGAGGAGACAAAGATGCTCAAGGTGAAAGAGAAATTGTCGCAGTGGAAGGAGCGAGCGAGGCGAGCCGAGTGTTGGTACGACGTACACCGACGTACACCTGCAACAGTCGGAGAGTGACAGCCAACCACTCCCACGTACCTAGACGAGGAGCCTACTCTGTAGGTACGAGTACACTAGGTGACTACCTATCCAATGGATACTCCATACCTAGGCCTAGGTACCTGGATACAGTACCTACGCTACGGTCCTGTAACTGCCCTGGCTCTCTCACTAGCACTAGCACTGGCACTTTTACTTTTACTGGCACCACAAACAACACCACTGATTACGGGGTACTCGCGGGTGCTCGTACGTGTATAATGCCCGTACCAGTAAGCGAGCCCGCCCCGTTTTTTAACCTAGGTATGCCGTGGCCGTGGCATGCGCTAAACTCCAGGGTTTCTGGCGGCTTTTGGGGCTGATGACACGGGCAACCAAGCCCTTCCGAGGTTTCTCTCCCCTCCTCCCCGGCCTCCCCTCCGCGAGAGTTTGCTCGTACCAGGGCCTGTCGACTAGGTAACGTGCTTCACGCGCTCGTACCTACGATATAGATCTCAGATTTCACACACGTAATGTTCGCGGTAGCCTTTACCAATTGCAATCAGCATGTCAATCCATCTAGATAGGTACTTGTCCTTTTCGGCTACCTCGCCTCGCTTACGAACTCTAGGGGACCGAGAACACCGTATTGGACTGGTAGGGGCATGCATTTGCATTGCTCGCAGGGCTACCAAGTACCGGTATGAATATCAACTCTTGTATAGATCATATTTTCGGCTATCGTCCCAAGAAGTCGCCCCAAAATAACTTGGAAAGAACCAAAAGACGACGAGAAATAAACAAGTCAATAAAAATGAAACGATTTGTTTGGCTTTGTTTAGCCGTTATCCTTAAATCCTGGGTGGATTCGACGATCATACCTAGAGCTCCAGATTGGTCGTCATTCGTGGTGGCATGGCGGGGTACTCCCGGTTACACTCTAGCCTATTACACTCCCAGGTATGAGTACAGGTACAGTACGGAGTACCTACACTACCGTAGCGTAGGTACTCCTGTCGCTGCGGCATGTTCCAGATGCTCACAGTACGATAGCCGCCGTATGAAGCAGGGCTGACGGCTATCAGCTGCAAGTGAAAATTATCCCTCCGACTTTTGGTTGTTGTCGAGACACTCCTCTCTTATCTTTACTCTTGTTTATTTACTATTGGCTTTTTGCCCTACCCGCGAAAGACAAAACGTGAACGTTGTCTCAAGTGATCCTTTACAACACCAAAGGGTCGCCGCTCGTGTCTCATCATTCTTTCTACATGGGCAATCAGAAAGAATCGCACTGTCACACATGCCGCAGAATTCTCACTTTGAAAAAAAAAAGAAAATTCGGTTTTCCTGACCCATGCTATTCGAGAGAAATGCTCTTAGGACTGGCCCCGGGTTTTCGGTATTTTAATGTGCCCCAGGTTTGAGTAACCTTCAAGATGATGGGGGCGGGGCTCGAAGCGATATCGGGGTGAAGCTTGATATTAACTTCAAATTTAATCTTATAAATTTTCTGACTAACTCTAATAATATGTTCAGAAGAAGTACCGTTAATTTCGGTGTCGACCACAATTGAGCTGCAAAAGATGAGTCATTTTCGAATACTCTAGGATAATTTCCTCTCTAGTGAGTAAATGTTATATAGGATTAACAAGGGTTGCTACGTGTTCTGACCACCACGCGATTAGCTATTTACATCAATATTGCTATATAAACAGATCGAAAGAATATTCTGAAAGAAAATCTTGCGCAGATAGTTCCGAATAATTCTTCGATTTATTTGAGTAGTGTCCGCGTAAGTAACCTCCCAATTTTCTGCTGTGCTAATGAGTTAGAACAATTAACTTGGTTATATATTCTCCCACGGATCCGGTGTAAAGTTTTCTGGGATGAGAAATAGTCCGCTACCTCCAACCTACAAGCACCCACTCCTGGTTATTGATGAGCAATTACTGCAGGCTGGTTCTCTTCATTTTCTTTTCTGGTCTGATTGTCCGTCGAAAGCGGCGTTATCAACTTAAATCCGATGTAGC
This sequence comes from Hymenoscyphus occultus, assembly GCA_900536445.1. Taxonomy (NCBI): domain Eukaryota; kingdom Fungi; phylum Ascomycota; class Leotiomycetes; order Helotiales; family Helotiaceae; genus Hymenoscyphus; species Hymenoscyphus occultus. The sequence goes on along the minus strand of UNPT01000095.1, from coordinate 104,811 downwards.
CGATCCCCAGGCTACCGCCATTTGCCAATGTGAAATACAGATGTCCTCCAGCTCTGGTAATAACTTGTAATTTGGAAGCTAATTGACCTCGCAATGTCCCCGAACAGAATGCCGACATCTGCTGGATTCCAAACAGTGTTTCGCTTTGTGAAAGATGCACCAGATGGCACGAGCGCTCAACCTCAACCTCGAGTGACGAAAAGGAACCGCCAGTCGATATCATGTTCGACATGCCGAAGTCGAAAGTCAGTCGAATCCATTCAAAAACCATATCAGATCCCAAATTTACTTTGATCATAGATTGAAATGCGACCGACAGCGTCCATGTTCCTCTTGTGTGAAGAGAGGTGATGGCATCCCTTGCACTTATGCTGGACCAATAAAAGATGCTCGAAGTCGCCATGTTGAATCAAGAGGTTCTGAGGTTCAATTGAGACTTCAAAAACTTGAGGAGATGGTCACAGGTTTATTAATGCACAAAACGAAGGAGCAGAATGAACCTCGCAACTTCCTCTCGGATTTAGCGATAACTCCACCTGAAATGATTGATCCTTCTTTGAAGACCTTCACTGGCAGTGCAAATGAAGCAGGTGACGCAACTCTAACTGAGCATAGTCATTTGTGTGGTAACGACTCGGGAACTAGGTATTTAGGTGCCACTAATTGGACCACAGTACTTCAAAACGTAATCTTGTTTTCCTTTCAAAGTTCACAGGTCTCCTACTAATGCATACGACGATTAGATACGTGAAATCCAAGATGTCCTCGATACTGGCGTAGAAGAGGAACCTACACCAAATAATTTGCCTTCTGGACAGAATATTCTGCTCGATTGCTCTCCGATGGTGACTTTTTCTGTACTTTGCAATTCACTTCCACCACGAGCAACAGTTGATAATTTGATGTCGGCTTACTTCAACGCAAAACATAATCAGAGCCGTAGGTTCAACATGAATCCAGTGTATATCAGTCCAAACTGACACGAATAGCAATTATTCATAGTACAAAGTTTCTTCGAGAGGTAAATATGACCTAACCCTGTAACAAACCCAGTACTGAAGATGCTACCAGTACGAGGAATTCTGGAAAGATCACTCTTCAGCATCCCCGTTATGGATTTCAATGCTCTACTCAGCAATGTATCTCGCTTCACAGTTCAACGAGGCCAGTGGCACTAAAGATCGTTCTTCATCCAACCCCCGCATCTTCTTGACAAGGGCAAAACAGGCTCTCTTGGCTGGCGAGTATCAGAAAGGCAAACAATATTCCCTCGAGGCCCTCCTCTTCTACTTGAAATGTAATTTTGTATTACGAGAGGACTACGAGTCCAGTAGCTGGATGATAATGGGAATCACCGCCAAACTAGCATTACGAATGGGCTACCACCGGGATCCCAAAACCCTCAAAAACATAACCCCTTTTGAAGGAGAAATGAGACGACGTACATTCTTTCTGGTCGAAGTAATGGATCTCCTCCTCTCATTCCAAGCAGGCGTCCCCCCCACAATTCAAGAAGACGAATGCGACACCGAACCACCCAGTAACCTCCTAGACACCGATTTCTCCGAAGACTGCGAAGTTCTTCCTCCCTCGCGTCCTTCCAGCGATCCAACCCCCATGCTCTACTACTGCGTCAAAAGCCGTTTAGCAAAACTCCTCCGTCGCGTAATCCGTCACGCCCTCTCCCTAAAAAGTCCCTCCTACTCCGAAACCATGAAGCTCGAACAAGAACTCTCCATCGCCTACGAAAACATCCCATCTAGTCTGCGTCCTCGGCCCCTCAACTGCTCCCTCACAGATCCCGCCTACATAATTCTCCACCGACTGAACCTAGAGCTCCTCCACCTCCGCTGTTCCTGCGTTCTCCACCGGAAATACCTCAACCACGACCGTCTCAATCCAACCTTCCAATTCTCGCGCGCAAAGTGTTTAGATTCCGCTCTCAAGATCCTGGAATACCAGAAGGAATTGCATTATGCGTGTCTCCCAGGTGGTCAGCTATATAATGATTGTTGGATGCCTTCGAGTCTCATTATGTATGACTTCCTCCTCGCGGTTATGATTGTGTGTCTTGAACTTTATGAAAGCCGTTTTGAAAAAGGCGATGAGGAGGTGAGGCGGAAGAGATATGAGGTTGTGAGGGATAGTTATGATATCTGGTATTCGAGACGTGAGATTTCGAAGGAGGCGAGGAGAGCGGCGAATGTCTTGGAGGCTATGCTCAAGAAAGTAAGTAAACCGGTGGAAGCTAATTCAATGGCCATTTCTATGATCATCGAGGAGGAGGGAAGGTCTGATACGGGGGATTATACTTGGGGTATGAATACCATGCAAGATACCCCACTCGATGAAGTCGGATCGATGGATCTTCCATTACCGGATTATTTTAATAATGTCTTCGGGACGGAGGATGGGTTTAATTGGGTACGTGTCCGACTCCATTCAGTGCCAGGTCTTCGCTAATCAACAATAGGGGTGTATGGATCATTATCTGGGTTCTCAGGACTTGAATAATGGTGATTCTCAGTTATTTTCTGGGTGGCAAGGTTGATAGGTATTTGGGTCTGACTGTACTGTACAAATTAGAAAAACAGAATATATATAAGAACTTCTTTTGACGGTTCGATACCTAAGGTTTGGGATATGTGTTAATTGTTATCCTAATTCTACTGATACAATTGGTTATCTATTGGGATTGAATGATTGAGTTTAGCTTTCAAGTTTCGGATACATATAGAGTGATAAAACTAAAGTAGAGCGATGTACAGACAATCTCGTTTGCTAGAGTCTCGTGGCGAGTTTTAGTAGTTTCTCACAAGTCTCCGGAGAGATTAGTGTTATGTGCTATGGCACCCCAAAATCCAGGGCTTGGTCAATGAGACTATTGCAATCGCCGCACAATAGATTAGACTATGGTAGCGGTGAATATGTCAATCTATCTACAATGTGCTCTTGTTGTGGCTCGGGGAGGTGTAGAACGAATGTGGTGGCTTCCTTGTCTGGTATGGACGGTGCCGACCCGCCATGTCTCTGTTAGGGGCTAACTTTGCGCCGCTTTTCAGGCTGTGGTAGAGCGAGAGTTGGTGCTGGACGTAGACCAAGGGTGAATAATCGTATTTAGGGATGGCTGCACTTTTTGTCTAGGTGTAGAGGACTTGCGTAGCGTTGTGCTTTGAGTGCTTAATTATTTGGGTTACTGTGTGCTTTATTTACTTTTGAGGCGAGGGTGTGTGTTTTAACTAAAAGCCGGCTTTTATTGTTGATAAGAAGGACGAGTGTTCTGGGAGTGAGAATTGATCAATTAGTCATATTGAGGGTTACCATAGCACACGCGGATATCGCAACTAAACCCAACCCTTTAGTACATTCTTAAACAAGGCCTGTCAATGATAAAACAGTTGACTATTCAAGCATTTGTAATCATTCTAGTAATCGATATAATAAGATTTTCAACCTACTCCATCAGATTGTTCCCTTATCAATACCTTATATCCCCCGGGTTCTTCCAGTATTCATCCAAAAGAGCTTGAATTGCCTCTCTCCCTGAACATCATATGGTGGCGGTAAATGCTCAAATGGATCCCTTCGGGTGGCGGTTTTCCACCAAAAGGCAGGCTCCCCCCTCTCAGGCACCATCTGCCCATTCGAATTCCAATTAGCTAATAAAGCTTCACGCATTCAAATTAGTATTCCTATTGTCCAAGTAAATATAAAAAAGGGCTCAAGTTTAGCTTACCCATAGCAAATAATGCGTAATTTTCAGCATTATGGGCTGCATATATTGGCCCCGATTTTAACTGAGGTAGAAGGAGAACTGGTTTCTCGTCGTAGACCTTCAACAGTTCCAAATCCTTTTTACTCCACAGCTTGGGGAAGAAGTCGTGACTCAAGTGCTTCCAAAGAAATTTCTAGAAGAATGTTTAGCCTTAATCCGAAAAAGAAACAGGGTTATACATGTACCTTATCCCCCCAACCAGTTGCTGCGTCTGCAATCCTATGGTCTAAGATTTCTCCCCCGTCAGATATGCCTGTCGTAAATGTCAATCTTGCTTTTCTTTGACTTTCTGTTTGTCCCAAAGAACATCCGCATTCCGAAGGAGTGAGCGAAATGAAACGTACCAGTCGCAGGGTCGGTCCCAGGTATTACAGGCCCATAAAGATCCAGAGCCCCAACAACATGTGTCAACTCATGCAGAATAGCACACTGCCTTGTTTTGACTAGACTTGATAGTTGGCCTTCAATTGGTTGATCCCCCCAATTGGGGTTCAACCACCAGACATCCTCATACAACGTAAAAAGCCAATATAGCCATATGGTCGGAGCACCATTTATTAGTTCGAATTCTCCCGCGAGTTCCATTGGTATCTTATGAAAGCGATTATTTTGGTCTCCATAAATTTGAATTTCAGTAAATCTGCCCCTGGTTTCGCTATCGATATTTGCAATACGAGAGAAGATACCTATAGATCAATTAGTCCTATCCCTTCTAGATGCCAGAGTGCCAAAAAAGAAAAAGTGCGTACAAAGTGGGTATCAGTGAGTGCGATGAATGGGTCGAAATGAGGTTCAAATGCTTGGGAACGTGTGTCCAGTTGGCCAGACGATTTTGTTTTAAGGAGAAAGTAAATGCAAAAGTGGACTCCTTGCTTCCACTTGGTAGCGCGCGTTTTCTTTTGGCACTTTGGCATCTTGAAGGGATAAAGATAGTGAAGTGGGATTGAAAGACGAACCCATAACATTATCATAATATGTTGGAGACCCAAAAAACTGGATAAACGTAGCATCGTCCGCTTTTACGTTGTCCACAATGTAGGAGGAGAGGGCGACAACTTGTTCAATTATGTCGGTTATATTATTTGGCCATATATCGCCCGTGGATGTGGGAGAATCCATTGGGAAGCCTCGCATAAAGAACCCCCATCTTTTACGCAGGGACTGGAAAATAGATCTACCAGATCTTGTTATAGGCTCTGGTTCTCGAATGCCAACCTTTAAAGAGAGGGATGTGTAGGTCAGGAGGAGTAATAAGAGGACTTGAATAGACTTCATTGTAGCAAACTCGTCAAGTAGACAGAAAGTAGTTCGAAGAAAGAGAGCAGCATGTACTTTAAAAGAATTAGTCATATATGGCCTACTCTTTGGCTTCAAGGTATACTTACTTAAGTTATCGAAATTGCATGGTAGGTTAGTTTTGAGAATTAATTAGTCTTATATTAAATCGACTACTTTTAGATTCTAAGCCATAGAGAGGAACGGCTCACGAGTTAGTAGGAAATCTTTCGAAAGCAAAATTAATTATCTTTTAATTAATTCTCTGATTACAGCGGCTAGACCCATAATTTGGTAATTTTGATTTACTATCCCCTCGTCGCTCTCTCTCCCCGTCTATATATGTATAAATACGATTTCAATTTCGTTATATTCGCTTTTAGTCTTGAACGTTAGTGTAACTAAAATAGTACAGTACGCAGGAAGTCGGGCCGGGAAACCTTGTCTAACCGGTCCGACTACTCAGATTTGGCTCAATCCCTACCTATACAGTCTATGATCGAGTAAGCCGATCCTTATGTCTGAGCTTTTGAGATAGTCTTGCTTAAAAAATTGTTTGTTATCGCAGACTATCGTCCAATCAAGTGATTTGAAACTCGAGATCGTAAATGTATATATATAACAAGGGAATAAAAGGCTTCAAAGGACTTGATTAAAACACTTCAAGTTAATAAGTATACCTTCGCGCTTCTTTTCTTGTAAACACATAGATGAACACTAAGTATCAAGAGCGCGCTTTGTTAGACCGCAGTGTCTTTCTCGTATATTATATAGTTACTCATAGTATTTTTCAGAGCTTCAGAACTTTTATCAACGAGAATCCTTTATGGACAACATTTACACGTGACCAAGTTAAAACGTGACTCGCAATCTGATAGAAGAGAAAATCGCTCCGGCAAAGTACTACTACTCATCCTCACATCAAACCAACCATAAGAAAAAATGGAATCCAAAAAACAAGACAAGCCCCGACGGCACAAAAAGCGGAAGTCCCGAACCCAAGGTACCCTCATTCTCGCCATCCTCTCATCCATACTAACTCGCGCAAAAGTGTCATCGGATAGCGACAGCGACTATGAAATCGAAGCCGCTGCATCGACCTCACCCCAACCACAACCAGAAAATAAAACAGTAAGACACTCCATCACCCATCCAAATCCATCTTATTCATATCTGAAAATCCAGACATCCACGACAGTTGTTGAGAGAAAATCGTCCAAACTAGATGAGGATGCAGAGATTTCCGCCGCCTTCACAAAGTTCTACATGCAGCGGGCGACTGTAGAATTTGCAGAGGACCTAGATCGTGTGAGAGGCGCGGAGGATTTTAAGGATGAGGCATTAAGTATCTTGGTTAGTGCTTTGCAGCAGGGTACGGAGGTTTTCTCGCGCGAGGAGCAGCGCCGCATCGCTATGACGGGGAAGAAGGTTGAGGGGTAAGAGTTGATTCTCGAAGGACAGCACTGTATTTTGAGGGCTTGAGATAGAGGACGTGAGAAGGGGGTGGATTCTCATGAGTAGTGAGGGAGGATAATTCTGGGATGAAGAAATTCTCGTGACTTGTGGTATGACTAAGGTACCTCGTATTTGAAAATGGTCGTTTTCAAGGACAAGGGCCCCAAGACGAAAGGAGACGTGCTTTGAGTAATCCAGAAATGAAATGCAAAGTTAAGCAATACTTGATTATATCTCAAAATGGAAAATGAGTGACAAGATCACGCGGTGAAGTAAATGGCACATTCTGACCTGGCGTTTAATATAACAAGCATCAATTATCATATGAATCGCATTCCAATCAAAAGATTAAAAGCTACATACTGTACCACTCAGAAATCAAGGCATTCGTGACGTAGTCTCATTAAATTGTAATTAGGTTCTTAAATTCTCTAGTGTTCTGTGGGTTTATGTGAAACAACTTACCTACGTACTATACTCGTACTTCGTAAAAACAAAGTTTCCCTACTCTAATTAGCTAGCGGCTTGCTAGCAGTTTTAAGCTGTTCCCCCCAGTTATTGCAGAGCTAAAAGGTCAGATGTCTACATATCCTGGTAGTACTCGTACTTATCACGCAGCAGAACAACCCACCTTTCAATCGGCAAATATTCGGCCCACTAACTCACACAAAAGGCTCAGAGACACAAATAAGGAAGTCCTAGCATCCAATCAACATAAACAAGTCGCGATGCCAGAGTGGTTAATGGGTAAGACTTGAATGGCACTAGCTGCTTTCAGACATCTTATGGCTTCGGCCGCGTAGGTTCAATCCCTGCTCGCGACGACATTTCTCGTCTCTAATGATTATATTTTTGGCGTTTCTTTTTCTAGTTCTTGGCCGAGTGTGTGAGCTGAAAAAGAGTCTTGATTTTTGCTTTTTAAGTGGTTATTAGTTTAACTTAGTTGGCTCCGGGTGGACAAGAAGAGTGGCAGAGATTTATTTTTTAACTATTAGCGTAAGTTGATTCTAAGTACTAAAATGTTTAAAATATCTAGAACAATTATCTTTATTATACTATCGGTTTCGATAAATCATTTTTATTATTCTAAGTAAATAACATAATATAATAGTTTTTAGTTAAGTTAGGACAAGATAAAAGAGATCTCTACCACTTTTCTTATCTACCGGGAGGTTGGTTAGTCTTATTAGGTACAGTACTTGTGAACGAGTAATAGATATCTCGCCATTTTACACGACTATAGCAAGAAGAATGTCGCCTGGTGGTCTCATCTCGAGAGCCCTAGCCGACAGTTTTAGAAGATGTATGTTTAACGATCGCGTGAATGGTTGGGACCCCGTGATCTCATGGAGAATTATGTTCTCATATCACCCGTCATTTGAATTGAAGTATAGATGTCTTCTCAGCTCACCGACCGGCGTCCATTTCTATTGGCGCATATGCACCAAGACTCAGACGCAACATGCGACCGATTCAACACAGCATTACGAGGTAATATCACTCCAAAAACTGTGTCACGAAGTAAGAGAGGTGGGCATTACTCTGTACACACCTGAGTTATAAAAATATTATCCTAAAGACCTCACACAACTAAATCAATTATACGAATGGTCTAGAATAATTAATTCTTTTCACTTCTTATTAACCTAAGTCAAGTAGGACAATTAATTAAGTTGTACCAGACTTTTCGTATAATAACTTTCGGTGGCGTGTACAGAGCAGTGCCCGCCATTCTTACATGGAGACTCTTATGCCGAACCGTTGGGTGGAGAAGGGCATAGATCCCCTCAGTTATACAACTGAAAAGAATGCAATCATGCCACCCAAGTATGTTTTTACTTCCACATTGGAAGCAGAATTCTTTTTAAAGGTTTCTTTGTTGTGGGAAATGACGGTGGAAAAGGATGAGAGAACCACTACCTTCAATGATTATTGGCGCTGGGATGCATACGAGGCATCAACTGTTCTTGTCGGTGCTCCAGAGGGACACTGGATCTTTGTTATGGAGATCTTGTAAGTTACCGTTCCTCATTTTCTGGCATAATGACTAATTGTCTACAGGTGGGACGAAGATGAGAGATTTATCGAGATGCCTACCGAGGGCGACTTCGCTGACGTTATTTTTACCAAATCAGAAAAATTTAATGACAGCTACTCTGATAATAGCTACCCAGATGGTGATAATTCCGAAGAGGAAGTTTGGCGGGGTGTCGTCATAGGAGATCCATCCTTTTCATCAAGTTACAACCTAGCGATGATGGTGTAGATTCCTGAGGGTTCCACCCCTCCCACCTACGACACTCTCAGAATGAGACAACCCCTCTTCACATTTCCATCCATTCAAACGAGCATCAAACGCACTTTTCAACTACTTAACCGCGTTTTATTCGGTAATCCGTAGTTGGGCATCCCAGTAAATAACTAGGCCCGCCAATTGTTTATAGGGTAGAAAATACACGGCAGACGGCCACTCGTTCCTATTAGCTTACCTAGTAAGAGAGGCGAGTATTGCTCTGTACACGCTATTAAAAGTTATTATGCCAAAAGTCTGGCACGAGTAAATCAATTGTCTTATCTTACGTTACTTAATTAGGAATAAAAAGTAACAATTATTCTAAACTATTTATATAATTAATTTTGTTGTATGAGGTCTTTAGGATAATATTTTTATAACTCAGGTGTGTGCAGAGTAATGCCCTCCTCTCTTACCATACTTTGTCGAATCGCGTTCTCTATGAACGCTAAGCAACGCCTTGCGTTCTACTTTGCTATGAACCGAGTTAGTACCCTTATTATTGGTCCTGGTGGGACAGGAAAGAGTTTCGTATTAGTATCTATAGTACTTACCTGCCTTTCAGCTGGACAGAAGGTTTTTATATGTTCGCAGTCTAATGCTGCCGTTAGGCTGTTGCTAAACACAACGATCAAGATGGCCAGGAACTCTGGTGCTTCAGAGGACCTCATCAACTCCTTGGTTTGGAATACGGCCGATTCGATCGAGGACTTGGGCCGGGGGTGGAACCTGACAGAGACTGGACGTGGGGAGTCTCGGATTAGAGGCTCTCCTACCACGTTAGAAGAGACGCTCTCTAACATGGCAACTAGAATTGTTGGTGGGAACGAGAAGCACGCCAACGCCGTAAAGAAGATAGTCACCCGGCGTATGGAAGAGCTGGATATGGATAGATGGATGGGAAATGACGACGAGGAAGTCGCCGTCTTCAAACATCTTTCGGATGTTATCGCGACTTGGGACTGCTCCGCAGATCCTTTTGGATCGCGGTCAACATCGACTTCCGAAAAAGATATCAGCAGAGCTTTACACCAAGCTTGGTCGTCGGCTATAACATTTGTCATAACCCATAAGACAAACGTCCTATTCACAACCTTCGGCAATAGTATCTCACCAGCGGCGAGGCACTATAAGCCTTCCGCAGCGATTTTTAATGAAGTCGCCAACGCCTGTGAGGTTCAAATGCTGGCCGCTATTAGGCGTTACCTCCCGACAATCACTAGATATGTAGCCGTGGGAGACCCGAGGCAGCTAGGGCCACATCTAAATGCGCAATCCGATGGCTCTACAATTGGCTCTGGACCACCTGAGTCGCATGGTGGCCATCGGCTATCCGTACGTACGTCTACGAGTGCAGTATAGATCCCACCCAGACATCATGGAAAACGTGATAGAAGACGTTTACACAGATATAAACCACACGACCGGAACCAAGACTCGCTTGCTTGTATCTGACCCTTCAACCTTTAACAGAGTCGACCATGCTACCATGGTTGAGTATGCGGCAGCTTATCTAGGCAGAATCCCCACAAGAACAAGAGTGTCCTTGTTCATTTCCGTAGAAGACAGAATTTGCGTCGCTAACAAAAAGAGAACCTCTAAGACGAATTCCCATCACCTTGTGGTCGTGTACGAGAGAGTTAAGGAGTTGTTACGATACGGGGTTGATATCGATGATATATTGATTGTATCATTTTACAAACTAGGTGTCTCGACAATGTAAAACTTCCTAAGAGCCAAAGGCCTCAGAGTATCTAACGACAACTGTCAATCCGTTGATAAATCCAACGGTTCAGAGAGGAAAGTCGTGATCGTGGTAACTATGACCGCAGGGGATGCGAAGGGGGGAATTGGGTTTCTAAGGGATATCAGACGGTTGACGGTTGCCTTGACTAGAGCTCAAGAGTTGATTCTATTCATTGTCTGGGGAATCGGAGACGAACCTCAACATACAGTATTAGTGACCCAATTCGTACAAGAGGAATTGGAAACTTACAATGCGCCAAGTCTACAAATCGGGCCTCCCGAGGATGAAGATTTACCAGCGTCCAGATCGGTGCACTATCATAGATAGCAGCAAAGATCTGTCGTCGTTGCTCGTTGGAGCATGATCCAGGAGTCCCGCCCCTCCATTCTCATCACAGAATACCTTGAATCTATTGACGAAGGCGCATAAGAATTCCAAGGACTTCTTCTGGTGGGAGCGAGCGGCGGCTTTGTGCATTTTGATCAGTTCCCCAAAAGAATCCGTATCAGCAGCATGAATATGCTCGGGTGAAAGCAAAGTTGTCACCATCCCTGAAGTCATTTGATGATATCGTACTGTCAAGAAACGATTTAAGGCAAAATCGACCTTGTCATCGTGGGCGAGAGGAGCAATTGCAAGCATCCCGGTGGGCTCGATTGACCTCTTGTAGACGTCGCGAGCCGTGACCAATGGTACCAATGGTGATTCGGAATCAGCTGTTAGCAATCTGAAGGCATCTGCTTCAGCAGCTTCTGCAGTAGCAACCTGCTTGTGTTCGAGGATAGGTAGATGGCAAAGATAAGAACTTCAACTTACTTTCTTCTTTAGTCAACAAGGTAATTTTATCCTTGAGGATAAGGGCTAGGAATAGCGCAAAAGCCTTATCGTGGTTTTCTATACGCCAGGCGATTGCTGCTGCTTCTTCTATGGCCATGGTGTTGTTGCAAAGAGGAAAGATGAGGACGGAAGGGAGGAAGGGACAAGATATATATCTCTATATTCCTTTCCCGCTTATCTGCCTACAAGAGATCCTCCATGGAAGGTGAAGGCGAAGGTGTCTCGTTTTGAAGCTGAAGTCCAAGTAACTCTGTAACAAGGAAAAGCCGTCTGGGGAACGCTTGGGACCTTCAATTTTCACTACCTGTGCCTATACAAATCTCGAATCCATTCACCTTCACCTCGGCTATTCACCTCCAAGCAACTCTTGCGCTTGGTGCCTCTGTATGGGCGGAGAAGTTCGCCAGCAACCTGATGATTATCTTTTTGGTGTTTTTTCTCCAGTTCTTGACCGAATGTGTAGATTAAGAAAGAGTCTTTGTTTTTTTGCTTTTTCAGTGGCTGTTGGTTGGTTCTATCACTTGTATGTTGTGTAAACGAGTAATGAATATCTCGCCATTTTATATTTTGATTTTGTGGCAAGACTAGTAGGAACATCCAAAGTGGTCTATACAAAATTAAGTAGATGTTAAGCATAGAGTACAAAAATGTTTACTATTGCTTTTGGTCCACGAAAGTGTACTATGTTGGTTAGATGTAGATGGAAATTGTTGTTTTAAAAGGGGGATAAGCGAGTTCTAGTACTAGCACAAGCTTCTGTACTAGTTAGCACTAACGACACTTGTATCGTTAATTAATCTTGATATATTTCATCTTGAGAACTATACTAAAGTGCTCGTTTTACTAGACATTACTCAAACGTGTAGATCTAAGTAACATTTACTTATTAGTTTACTTAAAAGGTTCTAGTACGAAATCTTTGTAATAGCCGAAAGCTTAAGGTCTATATAGGTAGAAGATATTAAAGAGCGTTACCTAATGTAGCTTAATAAAGTATTTAGCTAGTTAATAAAATCACGATTAATAAATAAAAAGTATTATAAACTGCGAAACCATTCCCCGTTGTTAGTAAGCCAAACAAGTTCAAGACAATACAAGATATAGTAATGTAATATGGATTATTCTATCCAACTGTATCCTAAGCCTATCAACATTCCAAGAAATTCTACTCCATATGCCCAACATCCCATCCCATTAAATGCTAAACAAGACAGAATCATTTTGTCTCTGTTGAAGCAGCATAGTATTTGGTTATATCCAAAACCGCAAGCGAGCACAGAGGTAGCGCAGATCATTGACTAGCCGCTTCTTCTCATTCTCTAGCTTTTTAGCCAGGTCTCTCGCCTTCGATTCTTTTTCTTCAAGCGGAACGAAAAGATTTTGCATCAGAGATCTCTGACGAGCGCAGTCATCCAACTTCTCTTGATTTTCATCTTGAGCATACTGGCACTGAAGAAGCCCCTTATTAATTCTTCGGAACTCTATTCCTGTAAGGTCCATGATTTCCGCCAAATTCCGAGCTACTGAACCTTGAGCATGCTCCAGTTTTTCCTTAGCTACGCTTGCTTCTTTGGCCCGCCCTGAATCTCTCAAGAATTTGAATCTATTCACAAGCCCGCGAACATGATGCTGTTGTTCCCAATGTTTATTAAGGAAGAACTCCATCATTGTCCACTGCTCCTCAGCACTCAGTGGCTTTGAATTCTGCGAGTGGGAGGGAGTCGCACGAGCGAGCTCAAGTTGCTCAGGCTGCAGCCCAATACTGCGTAGACATCGTATGCATTTAGCTACTTCTTCATCTCGCACTTCGATATGATGCTTGACATCTTCCGGTGTGTCTTAGTTGTTAGAAACGGATGGTAAGTCAGCCTTCAATGGAGTAGAGACTGTGGCCTGACTGAGGGCATCGTGCGGTCCTGTATCGACTACTTCTGCTTCTCCGGTTTGTCGTGAGTGTTGTAGAGCTTTGAGTTCTTGCTCAACTGCACATATTTGTTGCTTAGTGCTTTCATACCTTCGTTCTTGAGACTGAAGACTTTGCTTAAGATAATTGAGACGTAATTTGAGATCGCTACGGACAACTTCAGCATCTACGTCAGATGGTTCAAAGGAGTTGGATGACATGATTTCGAGGTTGTAGGTTGATTTTCAGTGTTGATAACTTGAGATAGTCCTTGTGTCTGTAGATGGATTGTGATGGATGAAAGGAAAGGACGAAACAGAAGGCCGGTGACCTCTTTAAATAGACTATGCCTCTATGATATTGTGAATAATAAGGAGGAAGTTGAGTAATAGTAATCTGATGCAATTGGGCTGAATACGTAGTAATACGTAGGTGATTCAGAAACAGGTGAACAAACACAGATTCCAACCCAAAACAATCACGTATCAAATCTTAAGTTTTGCTCTATTCTAAGATCCCCAACTGCCTAACAAAAGAATATTTCCAAGCTATCTTGAATAGATATGCCTCTCAAGTCCCAAACAATCACAGGTCTATTACTGAATTTTGCTTCATTACAACATCCCCGACCCCCCAGCAAAAGAACACTTTCCAACCCATCTTTAATGAATACACCTCTCAAGCCACAAAACCCCCGGGGTCGATTCTTAGATTTTGCATCAAGTATGATGATGTGATGTCGATCGTTCTACTGTACATAACTGGCTACCTCGATCCTAAATCGTTGGACTCCCTGGGAAGCCCACCCAATATACCCCATATTCTAAACGTAAGAAGATTTATTAGAAAGCAATATTGTATTCCCTCGCCACCAAAAATCTATCAGGCCCCCAAGTCAAAGCGCCTTTCCGATGTAGTCACAACTATTCCCATAGAAGGTGCCGCTGGAAGGATCGTTGGAGTTCTCGTCTAAGGAGTCGTTGCTTGTGCGATATTCGATCTTGCTCTCGAGACAGTTTACCGACCAGCTCTCCCGTTTCTCTTCCTTTTTATTCAAGCTCCATTCTCCGAGTAGCGATATCCCGGAACCCTTTGTCATTTCCAGCTGGAGCACTTTCGTACAGAGAGACCTGAGCCTGAACCTGATTCTGAATCTGTTGTAGGTTCATCGATAGCCGTTCTTGCTCTTGATACAGCTCCTCAAGCAGTTCGCTTCCATCATTTGCCTGTTCTTCAAGCTCCGCGATCCGAGCAGCGACCCTTTTTAAATCCTTGACATTTTGAGCTTGTGCCCTCTGGCACTCGAGGAGTAGAAGCTGCTGCTCTGATTCCAAAATCTGCATTTCTCTATCGTGCTTCTCACGTTGGGCTATCATCACTTGTTCCGCTTCTGGTAGTCGAACTCGGCGGACTATTTTCTCGATCATACCAAGCTGTGCTGTTTGTGCCTTCTGTAGCTGTATGATTCCGTGCTCAAGAAATCTCATCTCGAGTTCGCTTTTCTCACTTGCTTGAGCGAGCGCAGTTTCGAGTTCTTCGGTTTGTGCTAAATTCGTATCTACCAAATCGTGAAGCTTTCGTAGTATTTGATCGACTTCGTCCTCTTTCATCTCCCCTGAACGTTGTAGAGTTTTTAGTCTGGATTCGAGTTCGTCGATTTGTCGCTTTTGTGCGTGATGAATGCTGTGTTGAGCTTGGATAATTCTCTTTAGTGTATCTATTTTTTGCGAGCCGAAAGAATTGGCTAAGCGATACATTTTTGTATCAGCCACTTCGCTGGGGTTGCTTGAGTTGTCAGACATATTATCAGAATGTAGGTTGGAGTTTGGATATTGCGAAGAATTTCGTGTTAGGATTAAGAATCGTTTTTGTTTGTGTAGTTGGTCGGTGATAGATCAAGAAAAGGCGTAAAAGTAAGGGACTGTGTCGTCCTTTTATAGAACATGTTCTCCTAGTACCATGAATAATTGAGAGTACTTGTAACTAGTCAGCTGATGCTTGAGGAGGTGACTATGAGGGTGAGTGATTAGTAGTATGTAAGTGAACCAAAAACAAATGAATAAACACACCTCTAAGCCTCAAGATATCACTTACTCGGTTGGTTATTAACTCCTTATCCCTACTTTACTAAAACTTCCCTAGCTTAATTGGAGCTCCCTAATAAAAGAAGAACACCGGAACTATCTAAACAACACACTTAATCTGACCACTCTATTTACTTCCAAACAAATGAAAAACACCTTAACAGCCTTGGAAAAACAATAAATCAAAGCACCTCTATTTGCTCCCTAAACCTCCATTTCCCAACCTCCCACAACCTTTCATCTCAAGCACAACCACCCCCCCCCCCCCCCCCCCCCCCCCCCTCCCCCCCACTTCAGTCGCATCAAATCCAAATCCAAATTCCCCAAAACCTCCCTAAAAAACCCCCAAGAACACCCCACCAACCCACAAGTCCCAGGACACCTTCCCTCAGGAGGAGAAAAAGACGCCGATTCAAGGTATAGGGCTACCCTACCTAATACTACTACTACCTAGCATTTAAAAAATATATAAAACCTATCTAAATAGATTTCAAGAATATCGGGACCGCGATAACAAATAACACATTACTAGAAATTATTCTACTATTTAATTTGTATATGTTATAATGAGAAGTTATTATTTTGGCGTGGTGTTAGGTGGGATAGCCTGTGCCTTAAATCGGCGTCTTTTTTCTCCCCCTCCCCCTTCCCCTAACTTAGCAAGAACCTCAACGATCCAAAAAACCTCGCTATTAGGATACGCACAGACAATATCCTTATAGCGAGGTTTTCGCGACATGCAACAAAAGCTCCCAAAAGGGATGACGCATGACTCGTGTTGGAACATCACAAATACTGCGATAGACATCTTCGTGCGGATGTGAAAAAATAGAAAGATTTTTACTGGAAATAGCGTACTTAGCCGTACTGTAATGGGGTGAGAATAACGGGTGAGCTGGTATTGAAAGGAAATGAATGAACAGATTATTCCACCACGGTAGAGAGATTGATTTATATCCCGTCCCAGGTACTGTACCTCTTGAAAGGCCGAAGAAGTGACAACAAAGTCCTCGTACCCTGCTGCTGTTATCCTTTCTCTTGACTACTACTTCAGAACGACTCAATAATCTCCGCGATTATTTGAAAAATTGATCGAGATAACTAGTCTAGTACTGAGTATGTCCTCGGAATTCGGGTTAAGTAGTTAAGTTATCCGAATGGATTAGGCTAACCACATCCCTCCAGCCAACACACGATAATAAGAAGCTATTCGCTGTTACAGTACTTCTTAACACCATTTACCGGCAACTGCAGTAATAAATAATTTACACATCCCTCAACAAGTAGGAGCTCTCAGACATGAGTTTTTTTTCATCAATTAAAGTATCTAAGACAGGCTAGCCGACCCAAAGACCCTTCCATCAACCAAGTCACCGCTCCGTCTCCATTATTATACCCCGCGAAGATTTCCTTCGCAATATATACAAGAATCTCTTCAACACACAAAAGAAAACAAGGGAAACAAATCTGTCAAGAATCAATGTTTCCTCCCGTTCAACCCATTAAATCTTCGTCCATTATGGTGTCTACTCTCAAATCCGGCTTTTTTCTCTTTGGTCGGCGCGCTAGCTGTGAGAGCATTCCACATGTCCACAACCCCTGCTCGACGAGCAGGAAGCATGCTGTACTGGAGGCTGTAGAGGTTTTTGCGATGGATCGGAGGAACGAATTTGCCTGTCGCCAGACAGAGTAGAACACGGGGTGAGAGGTAATGTTTGCGAATTCGTTGTCCTAGTTGGAAATATTGATGGAACATTGCGCGGAAGGTAAGTGGGACAGACTATGTAGCAACGTTAGACAGCCTCAAGTTCAAGGATGAGGAGTATGGCGTACCTTGAGATATATGTGTGAAGTGGGGGGAGGAGCGGGCGAGTCAGATGCTGTGGAGGAGGTAAGGTGTTGGGTATCTTTCAATTCAAAACGAATGCCGCCTATATATATCAGTATGCAATTCAAATGGAACAGACAAATAGACATACCTGGTAATCGTCGCGAGTCTTTAATTCGTAACATGAGTGCAAAAAGTGGAAAATGGTTCAGGCATGCAAGCAAGGTATCCAATATGGCCTTAAGGGATATTATGGCCATACGCGAGCACGCAAAAGTAAGGTAAAATACTACCACAGTTGGTAACAAGAAGAAAAGCAATGTGAACAATATAGTGCCCAGTAGAAGTTGGTCCAGATCATAGTCGCAAGAGTCAATTCTCTTCCGTAAGACATTATGTTTCTTCCCACGGAAAAGCTGGAATAGTGAGAGAAGTATGGTGTATTGCCAGTTGAAGATGCGAGCCGAAGCCACATAAAAGGAGTATATGTGGAGTGTAAGGATTGAAAGCAGGTCTGAGAATACCGCAATTGGCATGCTGGCACCTGCAAAGCTGGAGAATCCAATAAACCAGATGAGGTGTGGCAGAAAAGGCTGAAGGGCGGTCACAAGACCTATTAAGATTAATACATTGTATGAGTAGAGAGACTTAAGGTATACGTACTCGACCAATGATCTATGACCCACAAGAACAAATCACCCAGGAAAGCAGCCAGTTCATTATTGAGCTTCAAACCAGCTGGCCAATCCATCAGCCAAGTAATAGTCCTTCGCAGTGCAGCAACCGAGTAAAGGTCAAGAATCTCGCCAATAAACTCGGCAACCCAAACCGAATTATCGATTATATATGACCCCAAGGCAATGCCAATGATGACATCATTCGCAACCAACCAAAGACTATTGTAAAATCTGATATAATCTGGGTGACTTGTTGTCACACTTTCCCAGTCGTCTTTCCTTTTTCTTAGTGTTATGTATTGCATCGGCCAGTAGCAAAACTGCTGAAGTCGTATTTCCACCTGTTGAGCTGTAGCGGATATATCCTTCAAAGCGGCATACTGGGGTTTTGCGCGCCATTCTAGAACAATCAGAAGTGCCTCAGCAGCAACTCTGTGACACAGGAGTCCAATTACAAATCCACGACGAACAATCGGGTAGAGATACAATGTGATGATTTGCCAGATGGTGACAATCACGAAATCTCTCATGCTGGTTGCAGATTCGACTACCCTTTCCGATACACTCAGACTTCGACGTAAACGATTTCCCACCAAAGATGCGTTCTTGTGGAGAATTTCGTGCAATTCCCAAGAGCAGTTGACCTGGCTCACGATTCTTGGTAACGCCAGTTCTTTCTGTGAAGGGGGATGTTTGGCTACCGTATGAAGCTTTAATTTCTCCACGAGATGCTTCGTCTGGGCCCGATTCTTCATCTCCTCTTTCTCCTCTTCTGCATCGATGCTCTCTGGTGCGTGTACCGCAATCTCCGCTTTATCCTCAAGTGCCAGGGAAATGGGGTTGAGAGATATGTATTGCATCCTTGTTGGCATAGGACGCTCGTACATGATAATCTGTATCGTCGAAGCTCTTTCGCAAGATATTTGGGGCATCCTTAGATATGGTCTAGTAGTTGCATGAATTTGGAGCAATTCAACCTCCTCCTGTGGGGAATTGGCCAAACCCAAAACGTGCATTGATGATTGTCCACATAACTCGTATATCCTCGTTATTGGATGAGGGGAATTTCGAAATAATGTCCCAACCTTGAGGGCATTTTCCACATTGCGTGCCTGATCACTGGTTAGCAAGTTCTACAAGAACAAGCTATCAACCCACATCGGAAACCTCCAAGATCGCTACAACAAATATATCAAGCCCCGAGTTTCTCCATCCGACAATTATTCCCGGCGAATCGTTTCTAGATAAATCCAAGGGCCAAAAAATTCTCATAAGCCCATCATGATCGGGCATGACAGTCTCTCCCCGTTTGTTGCTCTAAAAAGAGCCTCGACGTCGAAGTTGTTCCCGCGCAGATATACCAGCGCTCGCAGACCGTGGGTGCTATTGTGCTATTAGTTGGGTGAGATGCGCCCGGGAGAGATTGGGTTGCCCTACCAAATCTGCTTCCCTAGAAGCCAGCCTCTCCACCGGGATTATGAATAGGAAGAAGAATATCGAGAGGATCGCAAAGCCCTTTGCCGTACGCGCCTAGTTTGATGTTAGCACAACTGGTCTCGGTGCAGTCCAGGGGGGAGGGGAGATGTCAACATACGACGACTCCGTGGTCCCAGGCAAAGACTGCAAGCTCATAAAGTCGAGTGACCAGATCCCACCGGGCTGTGATGTAACCGGCTACGAAGATCGCAAATGTGAGGACAGAGAATGGGTGCATTAAAGTCCTTCTTTCGCTGGCGCATCCCTATTCCAATGGTGGTTTGATCTTGCTGGAGCTTCTGGTCCCAGGGAGGAGTCCGTACGGCAGCGGTTGAATTGTGCAAGGAGGGAGAATTGCAGTAGGCCCGCAGTAGTTTTGAAGGTATCTTTAGATCCGAATTTCCCACATCATCAATGTAGCAATTGGAGTGACCCACGGGGATGAAGAGAATTATATGGGCGCAGGCGCAGGCATAACCGGGCAGAGCGAGAGTGATTGATAGCTGATCCGAGTAGTGGTGGTGGTGATGGTGGAGGTGCAGGTGGTGTTGGCAACTTATGATGGAAAACAGTTCGTTGGGTCAGGGATGGGGAAATTAAGCTTTCTGCCGATAGTGAAGAAAGCGGCAACGAATCAGTTTTAAGACACCAATATATTAGACTACCTATTCTTCACTACCCTGCAAGTAACCTTTCTTTTTTCAATTTATGAAGCAATTCTTTTCAATTTTCAATCTATCAATTTGGAGTTTTCACTAAACTGGGGTATGATATATCTGTGGACTGCCACTTGCAGGGTGAACAAAGTCCTTAGCATGGAGAAGTCCAGTAAGTAATGAACGCCCATAGCACCCTAACCTCGTAAAAAACAACGACTAATGATTTTTCTGACATCCGCAGATAAGTGAAATTGATCATTCCAACTTTCTATTATAATTCAAACAACTATCTCAAAGTCATCAGGTTCGTAGCTTGGGCAACTTAGAAAAGTGAAATAAACTAGACAGCTAGCTCACTTAATGTTCATTAAGAAGGTTGGAAGTAGAAAGGGTCTAGTACATGAGAAATGCATAATATACAGAAACTGTAAGAGTTTAAGAGATGATCCCCAAAAGCCGAGATGCTCCAGACCCAACGCCATAATCATGCTGTAGCTTATAGTAGCATCTTCATAGCTCGTTCCTTGTTTTTTTCTTTTGCTTTCTACATTGGTTAGTCTCGCCTTAACTTGATATATAAAGAACGCCCTTACATTTTCTTCTCATATTGACAGCATCGCTCTCTTTATGATCTTCCCGAGCTTCCTCGAGCATTTTGTCAATGCCTCTCTCTTTTAAAGCGCCCTAATAGGATACACATTAGATCATACCATGCCAAGTATAAACAGGCTTCAAGGCTCAACTAACGGTCAAGCATTTTTTGTAGTCTTTGAAAAGATCTGCACATGGATCGGTTGTGGCTTTGCCTCTCAGATATTCTGCCCAAGTCAGTTGTGAGCATACGCAGGGAGGCGATTACCCACGATCGCTGTACCACTTCAGAAAGCAAGAATCATAACGTCTGTCATAAATCATCAGCCTCATCTCATTCTTATGTGACCAGAACTATTCCCACTCACTCCTTGACTTCATTGCACTCTGGCGCTAAAGAAGCGGACATTTTGCCGGTTTCTGAGAGGTTGATGTTTAGTCTTCCACCCCGGGAGCTGTCAGAAGCAATGACGGCTTTTGCCCAGGCGTGGCACCTGCTCCCGGCCATCACCAGCCTCAGCCTTGGCATATCGTGACTAAGCCGTATCGGACTTCTTTTCGCCGACATTTTACAGGGGGGTAAGGAATATTTTGTGCCTTTGCGACTCCAATCATTCCCTCCCCTCCACCAAAAAACAACTCCGAATGCGGTTACGCAAATCAACGCCATGGATCAATCGCAAGACTTCAAGTCTTTGCAGGAGCAAGTACAAGCCGCACTAATTGCAACCACTCGAAGCGCCGGTCAAATTTCCTCGGAAGATCTTAGCTTCCAACGCTCGTTGAACCCAGAAGTAGGAAGCGCCCTAGACGAACAAAGCAACCGCCTACTTGCTCTATCGACCAGCTTGCTCAAGTCTGCTGCGTCTATCTCGGAACTGCGCGCGCCAGTTCTTGAAGACGTAGACGATGTTGAGAACAATTGGAGAAGTGTGGTGGATGTAATCGATTCCTTGTTGGAGAAAGCGGATACTTGCTTGGATGAGTATACTGGCATGATCAAGCGCAAAGATCAACCGACCCTGGATCAGGTAAAACTACCCCATATAATCTTGAATCCGGAAATTGACCTTCGTCTAGACGCCATCAAGGGAACGAAAGCAGCCATTAGGAAATGCTTTCCGAACCCAGAACCTCGTTAAACCCCAGCTTGCGTTCGATATCAAACCAAACAACCACGATACATCACCCTGGAAACCGCTTCTTTCTTCGAAGCCACATGCCACCCTTTCATTGGAAGATAGCTTGTCCACATTTACGAATGATTTTGGGCAATTAGCGTATGATGAAATACATTTTTTACTCCAGATTTACACCTAGCCCATCACCCCACAACCCATTGGATTTGCAAATCGAGAATGGATCAAATCAAAAATAGACTGTAGCAAATGTTTCATTCAAAGCAAAGCTAACAATTAAATCAGATATAAACATCCTTATGAAAAAGAAATACTGGATCTCGAGTACCCGGACGCTATTCGTGTGAAGGCAGATCCAATAATGTACAAGCCAGTTGAAACAACCTCCGCAACATTCGTTGATACCGAAGAAGGCGTGTTGGAGATGCTTAGCGAGCTCAGAAATGCCACAGAAATTGCTATTGATTTAGAGCATCATGATGTCCGTACATTTGTTGGACTTGTTTCACTTATGCAAATTAGCACTCGTGAGAAGGACTGGATAGTTGATACTCTCAAACCATGGAGACACAAGCTACAAGTACTGAATGAAGTGTTTGCGGATCCTAAAATCGTCAAGGTATTCATCATCTGCTTTACTCTAATTTTATTCTAACTTTCTAGGTTTTTCATGGCGCATTCATGGATATTGTGTGGCTTCAACGTGATCTAGGTCTTTATGTAGTTGGTCTCTTCGACACGCACTGGGCTAGTCGGACATTGGGATATGCAGGTGGCAGTCTGGCATTCTTGCTCAAGAAATTCATTGATTTTGATGCTGACAAAAAGTACCAAATGGCTGATTGGAGAATACGGTAAGAACACATTTCGATCTCGGAGTTAAAGACTTGCTAACAGTCCTTGTAGACCTATACCCGATGAGATGTTCTACTATGCTAGATCAGATACACATTTCCTACTTTACATATTCGATAATATGCGAAATGAGCTTATTGATCGGACAAAACCAGGCAATCCCGAAGAAGACCGACTAGAGCAAGTTCTGCAAAAATCTAAAGAAGTTTCTCTTTTGCGTTACGACCGACAAGTTTACAATGCCGAAAGTGGCAGAGGTCCTGGAGGATGGTACTCTCTGCTGATTAAAACACCCGCTTTGTTCAATAATGAGCAGTTCTCGGTTTTCAAGGCTGTACATAGATGGCGAGATCAAGTTGCTCGAACCGATGATGATAGCACGAACTTTGTAATGCCGAATCATGTCATATTCAGCATTGCCAAGTTAATGCCTATGGATATGGTTGCTCTTCTTGCCCTCTGTCATCCTGTATCACATAGTGTGAAGTCTCGTACTGGCGAATTGCTAGAAACTGTCAAGCTTGCCAAAGCACGCGGCAAAACAGGAGCCAGCATGATGGATGTTCTTCGACCGGACACGCTCGGTGCTACGACGAAAGCCAATATTCCTTCTTTGGCTGCTAAGGCAAAGCCAGCCTCAGAGATGATGGTTGCCGTCGTTGATGAAGGAGACCTACGAATCGAAAACTCGACCTTCTGGGGCAATGCATTTGGAAGCAGTATATGGGATGATTCGTCTCTGCTTGATAAAACTCAAGATCTGAGACTTGCAGTACCTTTACCACAGCTGTCCTCTGAGGTTTTTGCCAAATCAAATAGTTTTGGAACATCTGTACCAGCTTTCAGATCCGCTCCATCAGTCACACAGCCGGCAAGCACACTATCCAAGAAGGATGAAGCCTTCGTGCTCAAACGGGGATCCAAACGTAAGAGCGAGGAAATCGAAGATCTTGACGAGAATGAGGCGGAGGGCGAATACGACATCTCATTAAATGACATTTCAGACCCAGCAGAAGGTTCCTCATCAGAAAAACGCAAACGAAAAGCGCAACGCAGAGCCGAGAAGAAAGCCAAGAAAGAAGCCAAAGCTGCAGCAAAGGCCCTCGCAGCCGCGGCCGAAGCAAACGAGGACGTGGACGATGATGATGATGAGGAAGAACCATTTGATTACAGTAAAGCGGAATCAGTGCTGCATGCTAAGCGTAAGCCTGAGGAGTATACAGGTCCTAAGAAGGGGAAGAAACCGAAGAACGCACCTTTTGATCCTTATGCCAAGAGTGCGGATGCGGCCAAGGGGATGCGGAGGGCGCAGACGGAGAGAGCAGGGAAGAGTCATACTTTTAAGAATTGAAAGGGTGTGATATGGTGTGGCTTAGTTGGAGTGGAGAAAATGGAATATACCCAAGTCCCTTCCCTTTTTTTTTTCTGATGAAAGCAAATGGCGTTTTAGTTGGGTGGTAGGAGAATATGAAAAGTTGGTTTTGTCTCCTCTCCGTGGGGAGATGAAGGGGCATATGCTAACCTGTAATCGTACTTGCTTCGCCGGAGACATGGCGGATGGTAAAAATAAAGGGTTCTTTCTTTGCTTGCTTGCTTGTAACTCTAATACTATCTTCTATGTGTGCAAAGCTTTGGTTCTCTTTGGTGTCAGTGATTCCATTACGTCAAGATGAGATATTTATATCCTCCTGCCATCAAAGTACTATACTTACCAACTCCCATCATCTCAAGAAAGTCACGAAAGATCATAACGTAATATTATTAAAGATTTTTTTTTATTACTCAATTAATCACCTTTTGTGATGTTCTCTGTGTGAACTATCTTACATAAAACCGGGTATCTCGTTTACAAACTCCCCGAAAAACTCCAAATATCAAGATCCTCTGCTGTGAACAGTCGATATTGTACATACAAACATTTTTATTCGTCCGTGAAATTCGTCATATCATTATTCATCATCCATGTATCATTCCAATTTCGTACCCAAGGATTATCGAAACAATCCAAATAATCGCCAAGCATGTGGTGACAACAAGTCGATAGGTAGCAATTTGTTTGTTTCATCCCCTCTTCGTCGGGAAAGATTACTCGCGATGGGTTGATACGAAAGGATCCTCGTCGATTACCATGTGGTAGTTCTTCTGAACAGGACGACGACGGTCGCGGGATGCTTCATCGTCGGAATCGTCCGTACTCAACTTCGACATGATGCCCTCCAAAAAGTCCTCGTGAGCGTATACCAGAGCTGCGTACTCCTTGTTTTCACCCTTCTTGAGTCCTCGCATGCAGTCCAGAACGTAGTTACGAAGGGAAGAGTTGGCGTGAGTGCGTTCGTAGATGGTGTCGACGTGCTCAACTGGGACATTGCGTCGAAGATTGCGCTCTCCTGTCGAAAGTTTCGGGGTTAGCTTGTGTCGGGTTTAAACTTGCAAGAGAGGCAGAAAGGTTTGCAACCCTCTTCTGATTTTCTCAGAAGAAATTGATCATGAGTCGCTTACCTTGAGTGTAGGCATCAATTGCAGCATTGAACAACTTAGGCCAGCAAATAGTTTCTGCCAGGATACAAAGATGAAGAAAAGCGTCTTGGTTTGATTCAAGCGCCTCTACGCCAACAAGTACAATTGGTTCGGAACGAGGGATACCTTTAAGGAAGTTTCCTCCAGGTTCAGGGTACTTGATGTACAGACTATAACCAAAGTCGCCTGGGCGGAGATCCGAGTTTCTTGAAGATTTTGGCGACATACTTGGCTTTACCATGGAATTAAGTCGAAAGGTAGCCTCACGAAGTTCTCTTTCCTTGGCTTTTCGAAGCTCTTCGATAGATGTTTGATGACTGAACACCGATCCTGTGCTCTGCAACGAAGACTGTACAAGACCAGACTGATCACTTGCGTACTTGGCAAAACCACTCATTTCACCAGACGTAGAGCTGCCAACAGCGCTTGTAGAACCTTGAGCATCCTCCACTGCAGTCGACGCGGACGGAGATTGAACTGGCGTGTTGTTGGGTGTTTGAGAGGGTGGTGTCGAAGGATTGCCCCACGAATGGGTACCAAACCATGATGCGGCTGGACCATTCCTAGGGAGAGGCGTGGCAGTACCAAACGTGACCGTGGGTCGATTCGTAAACAAGCTTGCAAATGGATGGTCATCGTCGTTTCTATCAAGAGTTGCAGAAGATGAGGTTGCTTGACTGCCAGCGGGCATATGCGAGGCAGGGTGACCGAACTGCATACCTTGGGTGGTGGTAGGATGACTTGCCGCTCGTCTGGACATCGCAGCCGCCATACTAATTGGTGGTAATGGGGGTAGAAATTGTTGAGTTAGCTCAGCTGCTGATCCATACTTTCTGTGGCGCTCATAGTCTGCTAAGCGAAGCTCTTCAGGGGAGTAGGTATCATAGGTACGGTCGAAGCAAATGTGTAGAAAGCGATTTAAAAGTTGCTGTGTGAGAGTATTGGGTTCTAAGATCGAAATCCAAAGGTTAGCGTGTCAATCTCAAATAATTCAAGCATGATACCAATATAATGATGTGATGAGGTTCAACGAAGCTTTGGAAGTGAAAAAATGACAAGCTGTTAGGGTTCGTCCAATGGTCGCAAGTACAATTCGACATACCGATCACATCAATTGGCCTGAAGGGGACAGAGGTTCCATCGGATTTTGGGGGTGCTTGATTTGAAAGGGCGGTCGCAGTTCCTGGGGTAGGAAAAAGTCCCGGAGGAATATTGGAGGGTTGCGGAACTCCTGGTAACACCCCCAAGTAGAGGAACGCAATTAGAAGCTCAATTGTTGCAGGATCCTCTTTATCAAATTGAATCTTTTTCTCTTCTGCCTCTTTGAACTTGCCATTTAAAGCCTTCTCAAAGTACTCGCAAGCAGAGGTGAGGAGTGCCTTGTGGACGACAAATGGCTGCTTTTCTTTACCGACATAGATGGTGACCACCTCGGTGCCCAGGTCTCTGTGATACCAATATTGTGTTAGTCAATCTATTGATTGTATATTTATGGTACCGTAGATAGTACGAAAATTTACCATGCTCATTGATCCAGGCCATTGATCCAGGTTATTGACCCAGGTCACCGATCTAGTAGAAGCTGGAGGGGAATATGTATTGGAGGGTCCGATCTTACCTCGCGAATGAGAGTTTGGCGATGGGGATAGCCATGATGATTGATTTCCGCCCAAAGATCGGTGGTGGTAGATCGATGGGAATGTGGTGCGATGCGCAATTGGGTTGATGGTGCAAGATGAGTAGGGCTGTCAGTAAGGCTGAGGCCGATTGTTTATTTGGGGGCGCGGGGCTTATCGCTTGCGCAACCCCTTATCGGAGTGCAGCCGGCGTATTACCGACATAAAGTACTCTACGCGAAATTTCTTGGACGCGACCGACCGCGTTGCGTTTCTGCAGTTACGCATCTGACAGCTGCAGCATCAGATAGCATCTGAATTGATGACAGCAATTCTTCACCAGAACAGCACTATACAACTGCACCCAAAGATGCCGCATTCCATTCCCGGAGCAGATTCAGCAGAAAACGACGAGGTACCTATTGTTGCAGAGGAAATGGAAACCGACGAAATGCAAACAGATGCGGAGGTCAACAAACCCAACGAGTCAAATGTTACCCCTGCAGAAGAAATGACAGCGGAAGATGCGATTGCAGAGCAGTTAAAGGACACCAAAGTCGCAGAAGCGAAACCAGAGGTCAAATTGGAGGATCTCTTCGTAGATGACGATTCAGATGACGAGTTTGCGAGTTCCAATATCAAAGACACAAAAGTGTCAAGTTCACCACCAGAGGCACCCTCATCGCCAGTGTTAGTGTAGATGGAACTACTTGGCCAATAGACATATACTAATTTTTCGCAGAAATATAGGAACTCTATCTCGAGCCACAGACACAGATGTAATGAGAGCCTTCTACCAGCGCTTATTTCCCTGGCGATCCCTTTTTCAGTGGTTGAACCACTCGCCCACTCCTTCGACAGATTTTGGTCACCGGGAGTTCGCTTTCACGCTGCAGAACGACGCCTATTTACGTTACCAGGCATTTCCTACTGCAGATCTGTAAGTTCAATGACATTTTATGAGGCACTAAGCTAACGAAGAAAGTTTACGAAAGGATGTTCTCCGACTCATGCCATCTCGATTTGAAATTGGACCAGTTTACAACACGAATCCTAGGGACAGAAAAACATTGCGAAAAGCTTCCTCCTTCAAACCTCTAGCAAAAGAATTATGCTTCGATATCGATTTGACTGATTATGATGATATTCGAACATGCTGCGACAAGGCCAACATCTGCATCAAGTGTTGGCAATTCATCACAATGGCCATC
Source organism: Hymenoscyphus occultus (assembly GCA_900536445.1). Classification (NCBI taxonomy): domain Eukaryota; kingdom Fungi; phylum Ascomycota; class Leotiomycetes; order Helotiales; family Helotiaceae; genus Hymenoscyphus; species Hymenoscyphus occultus. Next base: position 76,873 of record UNPT01000095.1, on the reverse strand, counting down.
AAGGTGATTGATATTGCATTGCGGGATGATTTTGGATTCAAACATATTTTGTGGGTTTATTCTGGTCGTCGAGGTGCCCACGCTTGGGTCTGTGACAAGAAAGCTCGTCAGATGAATGACCAGAAGAGGAGAGCAGTTGCAGGATACCTTGAAGTCATAAAAGGAGGGGCGCAAGGGGGCAAGAGAGTAGATGTCAAAAGACCACTACACCCACATGTAGCGTGAGTTTGCGCCACTTCATCTGCTTTACGCTCAACTAATTTTTCTTAGACGGAGTCTTGATATTTTAAAGTCACACTTTCAATCCGATATCCTTGAAGATCAGGATCCCTGGGAGACAGATGTGAAGTTTGCTCGACTCCTTGACTTACTACCAGATAGAAGCTTGAATGAAGCTCTGAGAAAGAAATGGAGCTCGGCCCCTGGACGAGCTTCGTCTGCAAAGTGGGCTGATATTGATGCCCTAGCCAGGTCCGGAGCAAGCAAAAACCTGGATTCAAAAGCCCTGCTGGAAGCCAAGCAAGATGTACTCTTGGAGTACACATACCCCCGACTGGATATTGAAGTAAGCAAGCACCTCAACCATTTACTGAAAAGTCCATTTGTTGTGCACCCAGGAACAGGTCGAGTCTGTGTTCCGATCAATCCAAAGAGGCTTGGGGATTTTGATCCCTTGGATGTTCCAACAGTTACGGAGCTCTTGGACGAAATCAATGAATGGACTGCCCCCGAAGGAGAAGATGGTGGAAAAGTTGTGCAGGATTGGGAGAAGACACGATTGAAGCCATATATGGAGCACTTTAGATCTTTCGTGGCAGTTTTGATGAGGGATGAGGCGGGTGTGAAGGTAAAGAGGGAGCGAGATGATTCAGATGCTATGCAGTTTTAGGGTCAGGAATCAGACTGTCTTCTGGGGTAATGCGATGGGGCGTTTGGTCTGTGTTATGATACGATGTAATGAGAACAAGGAGCAGCAGGTGTAAAGTACATAAAAGCCAGAATTATGGTTCATCTAGTGAAGCGTTAGGATTTGAGTTTATGGTAAGTGAATCAACTGCCACCCAATGTACCTTTTTTAGGACAGAACTTTCTAGTAACAATATTCTTATCATGTATGATGTAGCATTTTCTTGTTGAATAGAATTCCAATTACTTAACAGCGCTACTACTACCGCCTGGTCTCTTATTCTTTTTGTTTGTGTTCAAGAGATAGAACTAAGATGGAACAGTAGAAAGAAGTAGTTAGTCAAATCGGATTCTTCTATTATTTAAACTTGTCTAACAACAATAATCTGCAGATATACTGAGAAATGACTATATAAAGGAGGCAGATAATCGAATGATTAGCCAGGCGAGATGCCCCTATTCCAAATCGTCTCAAATGATGTGAATCCCCACACATGATTTCCAAACCTCCTTCAGACCAATACAACAAACACTTCACCCCACCCATCTCATAGAGGGCTACGAGCGGTAAATAGTTCTATTCACTTTCATTGCTGCTTTGTCCCACCAGTCGCCCTTTCTCCTGGTCAGGTGATTGCATTATGCGGGTTTGGCTTGGCAGATTCGCAAAACTGCCACTGCTTTCCAAGGTGATAACCTCACAGCTCAGTAACCTAAAAACTTTCTCCCCCACACAAACCTTCGCCAGATACCTGATCCACGTCCAATACCAAACATCTGGTCTTTGAAATCCTTCCATCAATTCATCAATTCCACGTCTGCGCATAAGCACAAGCCTGCAGTGAAACACCACGTCCACGCCACAAAGCTCTCCCTTCAAAGCCAAGCTGCCCACACCAGAACTTGACGACACCGACCGACCGCCGAATTGCCCCTCTCCTCAACCTCCTAACCTCAACCTCAACCTCAACCCGCAACCCCCTCGTACGGATCGCCGGCCTCCTCCAAATCCCATACGGCTGTACCATACTCAGTATTCGAGGACGCCGCGAACAGATTGATGCAACTCTAGATCCTCCACCGCGCCCGCTACTCCACAAATCAATCCGGCCCTTTCCTTTCCCGCACTCGACCTCTTGCGGCTGCGGCATCCATTTTCAGCTACCTATCTGCACAACTCCACAATCCACACAATAATGGCCGATTCACTAGCAAGCCAGCTAGAAAGCACAAAGCTCACGTACGTATCAATGTCTGCCACTGACTGTCTGTAACCTCAGCTCATCTCATTGGCACGTAGTGACGGGGCCGGGCCTGAAGATTGGAAGAAGGCTCTCAAGGTTCCTGCAAAAGACACAAGACATCAAACCGAAGTACGACTAACTCCTCGAGACGTGCTGCCAGTCTGCTAATAGTTTGCATAGGATGTGACCGCTACAAAAGGCTTGGAGTTCGAGGAGTTCAGCCTGAAGCGAGACCTGTTGATGGGCATCTTTGAGGCCGGATTCGAAAAGCCATCACCCATTCAAGAAGAGGCAATCCCTGTGGCCCTCACTGGGCGAGATATACTTGCTCGAGCAAAGAACGGCACTGGCAAGACCGCGGCTTTCGTTATCCCTGCTCTCGAGCGCATCAACCCTAAGAGCTCCAAGGTGCAATGTTTAATCCTTGTCCCAACCCGAGAACTTGCCTTACAAACCTCCCAAGTGTGCAAGACTCTGGGCAAGCATTTGGGTATCAACGTTATGGTTACCACAGGTGGTACCACCCTGCGCGATGATATCGTGCGTCTCGCGGATCCAGTCCATATTATTGTTGGCACCCCAGGTCGAATTCTCGATTTGGCAGGAAAGAATGTTGCCGACCTCAGCGAATGTCCGATGTTCATTATGGATGAAGCTGATAAACTACTCTCGCCCGAATTTACCCCCGTAATCGAACAACTTCTCCAGTTCCACCCAAATGACCGACAAGTTATGCTCTTCAGCGCAACCTTCCCAATCACCGTCAAAACCTTCTCGGAAAAGAATCTAACAAGTCCATATGAAATCAATCTCATGGACGAACTCACGCTCCGCGGAATCACTCAATACTATGCATTCGTCGAGGAAAAGCAAAAGGTTCACTGTCTCAACACCCTATTCTCAAAATTGCAAATCAACCAGTCTATCATCTTCTGCAATTCCACAAACAGAGTTGAATTGCTTGCTAAGAAGATCACTGAATTAGGCTACTCCTGTTTCTACAGTCACGCTCGTATGATTCAAGCAAATCGTAACCGTGTTTTCCATGATTTTCGCAATGGCGTCTGCCGAAACCTTGTTTGCTCCGATCTTTTGACTCGTGGAATTGACATCCAGGCCGTCAATGTGGTCATCAACTTTGACTTCCCCAAGAATGCTGAAACATATCTCCATCGTATTGGTCGATCGGGACGTTTTGGTCACTTGGGTCTGGCAATCAACCTTATCAACTGGGATGATCGTTTCAATCTTTACAATATTGAGCGAGACCTCGGTACTGAGATTCAAGCCATACCAGCAACCATTGATAAGAATCTCTACGTCTATGATACCCCTGAGAACATTCCACGTCCAATCTCAAACTTCCAAACCAACCGACAACCTTCTGGACGGGAACAATCCTCACAAACCCAACAACCACGTGAACAATCTGGCAATCAACGAACAAGCAACCAGTCCGGCTACGGCAATGGGCGCCAAAACAACTCTAATCAGACCCAAGGCCAAAGACAACCACAAGGCCAACGTCAAGGACAAAACTTCTCCCGTGGAAATGGCAGATTTGAGCCAAACTCCAACGGCCGTCGAGGCGGAGCACAGGGCGGTGGCCAAGGTCGACAGAACGGATTTGAAGGGCAGCGAGGTGGGCGTGGTCAACACGTTTCGACTCAATAATTGTCTTCTTATCTGCTTCGAATGCCTCGGTCCCCTTTCAAGATTTTGTACATATTTTTTTTTCACATTCCAACTTTATGATAGACGCGAAGCGACACTCCCCTGAGGATTCGCTCTTTTCGCAGCTTGCCAGCAAATGGAGGTTTCTCACTTGTTTGCCTGGTATCGCGTTTGGTTTATGATGATCTCTTGCTAGGAGTTCAGCTTCGCGTTTGTAACATACGATTTTCTTTCTTTCTACTTCTTTTTTTTCCTATTGAATGCCTCTCTGGTCGGACGAGGAGCAGCGGGACAGCAAAAGTTCAGCGGCTTTGAAACCTGACATCATGACTGGTTGGAACCGGCGTAATGTGGAGTTTCTTTTTTTTTCTCGGTACGGTATCGTTTTGGACGATACCTGGAGTCCGGACTTGCAAGAAAGGGCATGAACTGGACGGCGTCGGCAGAAAACTCATATTCTTTGTGATTCTTGCTCTTTCTCTGATGGCTCAATGATTAGCTTTTTCCCCTTTTCTGGGACTGGGGCTAGGGCTGGTGAGGAGTGGATAGGATGGATGGAAAGATGATGGGTTTTATAAAGAAGAGTTGACTTGGTATTTACTCTTGGTCTTTGGCGAGATGTTGTTAGACGAGGGGTTATTACTTTATTCGATGGTACTTGCTGGGGGATGGTGTTGGTGAATCCGCAATGATAGTTGGTGTGGTGGAGCGATGTGTGTGCGACTGGATACCCAAGAATTGGCAATTATGGTCCCTCTTTTCGTACTCTGGACACGAAAGAGCCTGGTACTTGGTGGATGTTGAATGGGGACGAAAAGGCCAGAAAAAGATATGGCAAAGAAAAAAAATGAGAGAAAAAATACTTTTTTTTATTTTGGGTGTAGTTGGTTTGGAGGAGGCATGGCTCGTCGTCGGACTACGGGTCCGATGGTTGTGTTTTCATTTCTTGACTAGCTGAATATGACAAGTTACACTCAAACCCCCTTCTCTTCTCATATGTGATGACCTTGACCTCCGAATACGACCAGGTTCTTTTGGTCGATCTGGTGAGTTGGCTGCTGAGATGACGAAGGCTCAATGGACGTGTATGCTGATCTTTTATTTTTCATTACGAAATTCCGGGGTCAGATGGTGGGGAACGGGAGAGGTAAGTGAGATTCGTCCATGTGATGATGTTCTTTGTACGTCCTCAACACAGCTTTTCGGATGGGGTGTTTTGTAGCAGCTGAAGTGGGCTTGGGTACGAGGGTTTAGTCGGAATATCTGGGGTTTGTGCTCTGAGGTGACTCTTTGAATGATGTCTAGGTAGAGTACTCGGCTCAGTTTATTTTCTTGGTCCGTTTTGTGGGAGTGTGCGGTGGTTATGGGTGTGGTACTATGTCATGTCTTTGTGCGATGGGTGGGTGGTGGAGGGATGAGGGTATGTTTGTGATACGGGGGTTATTGGGGATTTCATTCTTTGGGGAATTCTTTTAGTTGTTGGAGGCTTGCAGTGAAAGTTGTGTTTCCCTTTATTTAACAACTTGAGAAGTTGTTAGAGTGGATGGGGAGAGCAGAAAAAGGAAATGGGGTGGGTATGTTTGGGAATTGGAAGCTTTTCTTCTTTCATGTTGGGTTCCTTTTGGGGATTGCGTGTATTACGGTAGGGGGAAATTCTTACTTCCTGAGCGAGGGAGTCTTTATGTGTTGTTTGTTTTGGAAAGAAAAGGGGAATTGGGGTCTAGCTTTGGGATATAAGGGATGTAAGAAGAGTGACTTGGAGGAATTATATGTGATGATCAAGTAATTCAACGGATCTGGTAGTCTGGAAAGCGTCTTGGAATCTTGGTTAGGTAAATCTTGTGAAGTGATAGAGTAGTATGTTAAATTTTCACTGTTACTGTATGTAGTTTTTGACAAATTGAGATTAGCTGTGACCTGCTGCGATGGTAGAGGAGACCATTTTGCATACTGTAGACATGACATAAATGGTAAATCCCTAACGCTTACCTAAGTACCATTCTAAATAATACCTAACAAAATAATCACTGATTTGTAGGTAATTCTACTTGTAAGGACCTCTTTGGATTCGATGATTCTAAACTCGGAAATATTCATTTAGACTCTATTTTACCGAGACGAAGCGGAATATGTTCTTCCGCCTCACCTCTCCGAAACCTCAATGTAACATCTCGTCATCTAAGAACAGATATTCAAGTTGGAATAAGGTATGATATCATGGAATGAAGATATGGGATGGAGAATGGCACATGAGCGTGGTAGTTTCGAACTAACTCGGAACCGAGATGTGTTCTGTTTTATTGTTCGTATTTGTGTTGGTATATGTCTATCGCACGAGCGGAATACTACGGGAAGAAAGAGGAGAGTATGGGGAGGGTAGGTATAAGATGGGGTTGCTATTACTTGGGAGACATGGTAAGGGAAATTCCCGGGATGTTGGAAATCGAGACTCAGCTTTTCTTCTATTGTTCTTCTTTCCATTGTATTTTGATTTCTTGAAACCTACTTCTTGTGTGGTTTGTAGTCGTAAAACTACAAAGGAGAAATGTAGTCTGGTCCATAGGAGATTCTCAACATGGAGCAGTATGAAGAAAGAGTTTAAGAGGCTGAATAAAAGAGTGAGAATCCAGAGGAAGAACCCCTACAGTACAATCTGTTTCGCAAAACATATTATACTATAGGCATCCACCAACAACCCCCCTATAGTATTTCCCCGCATCCGAGACGCCAAGGTACTTGGTATCTGGAGTAAGATCTCACTTGAGGCCGTCGAAAACGGGACATCAATCCTCGTCTAGTACCATACTCCTACAATGTCAATCTCCCGCAATGTAATGTGCTCATTCATGCGAACCTCGTGCGAACCATTTAGCCTCAATATACCCTGGTTACTTGAGAAGAGAGGAAAGTGGGCTGACGTATGCAGTACATAGTGCAAGGTGACGATCCCGCGGGTGAGGGTTAGCAAAAATGGAAATCGCTGAAAAGAGGGATTTCTTTTGGAAGATGCGGAGGATGGAAATGGGCTTTTGTTGCTGTGTTTTTAGACTGAATGATTGGGATGGGATGAGCTTTCAATCGGGGTTAATATGGTGTGGTGCAAATACTTGTGGAATGTATATACGTAGGGTTAGGGTAAGGGTTAGGAACCCTAACCGTACCACCTACATATTACTGCCCTTAACCCATCCTCCTTCTACCTCCTTTGCACTCTTAGCCTCTGTAAGTCCCTATTGTATCTACTATTCCTACCTACAAAGGTTCCTACGTGTCTCCCTTCTCTGCTCCTCTTGTAGGGAAGTACGTAAATCTAGATAGAAATAGTAGTTCTAATAGCTGGTTCGTCCTTCCTTTACCTGTTACACGCTTTACGTGGAGGAAGGAGAACCGGCGCGTAGATAGAGAAGTATAGAGGGTGCATTCAAAGAATCAAAATTGTAGACAGGAACTAACAAACTTTTGGCCATGTAAAATTCCAACTTCGTTCATATGTATTACCAGGTGCCAAACAATCCATTGGCTTCCTGAAATCAATGGTCTATAGATTGTGCTCCCACTGGGACTTATATAGTTTTGTCGTGGTCGGGATACCACTCCTTTTTATCCTTCGCTGTAGAGCTGTATCCCCTTGTCATTGTATCCCTCGCTCCGTAACTCCTTCGGAACTGAATGGGGTATTACTGTAAGATTACCATGTGTAGTATAGATGTTTTCGTGTGGGATTCAAGATTACCTACGTAAGCATGAAAGTTTTACAGTAATATATACTTGTAGTCGAAGCTTGGAATACTTTTATTTGGTCAAGATTATAAGATACCATTCTTTTCAGTTCATTGACGATGCTAGACCGAAATGCGTATACAGATACGCAGATATCCCCATCGATAAGAAGAAATCCCAACAGTTCAAGCCCGACCATTGTCCATCTCTCCACCCATATCCAGTCTTCAGTGAGGAAATTAACAGCGGCCCTAATAACACAGTCAGCACGACAAACATTCCTCTGCTTCTCACCTTCCATCCCATCCCCTTTCCAAAATCCAAGGAAGATACGTACATTATCATCAGCATAATTACTCGTCCCACAACACGGCCAACCAAGACCTGCATGGCCCTCGTCACACAACCCGGGTTCCTGACATAACGTTGGTTGAACCTCAGTACGCTTGAACAGCGGGATGTGGACCGCAGTCGCCACGGATACGAGGATAGTGAGGAGGATGGTGGGTTTCATTTTGGGTGTTTGTGTGTGAAATGCTTTGTGCCTGGAGAGAAGTAGTGTGAGGAGATTTATAGTTGTTCGCTTGTAGAGAGGAGTGCAGATGAGGAAGGTGTAGAAGGGAGAGTAGTCGGGTTCAAATAGAAAAAAATTGGAAAGGCAAGATGGGTAGAGAAAATGATATTTAATAGTTATAATATAGTCATATCGGACTACAGATCGGTGTCTGGTACCTAGATAAGTAGATTCATGAATGCAAAAAAAGGGTTTGCTATATATATTGGAATAGGGCCTATTGTTGCAGTAGTACTGTAACGCTAATTCCCTTGTAGACTACAAACAACGTTCGGTAACTCGAATTTCTTTCCTGAATTTCTTTCCTGTCAGACCACCTCTATGGCATATTCCATTCCATTTAAAAGAAGTCCGGAGTATTCCTTGATTCTAATGTGGAACTTGCAATTCTAGAATGAAATCTATACATGGGCTATTGATTGTTCTGGTCTCCGGACTAATAGGAAGCTCAGGATAATATAATCCTTAGCTTTCTACTAGTAATTAGGAGACTACCTAGGAGTAGACCACGCTAGCGCTCACTAAGCGTGATATATAGGCAAGCGACATGTGACTAGTTCTTGGTAAATGACTTCGGGACTGACTAATCCACTCTTGTAGCAATTATCTCACTTTAAATCAAGCCCTCATAATTCTTCTTGGTCAAAAATTAACCAACATATATATCCTCTGGAATATTCCACTTGGGAATGAAATCATGGCATTCTTGGAAACATAATCCAGATACCGATAGTTAACTACAAGATAACTGTCCACGTTTCGTGTAGCTAGGTGTAGTAAGTTCATGCTTATGTTCGGGACTCGAAGGACTTGTGCAAAGGTAAGATTTCCTTTTCTCGATGTCGGGATATCCCAAATAAATCAGGGGTTGTATAGTAGGAATGAGGTATGGATTGAAGAGTCCGACTGTCGGATCTTAAAACTACTCTAGCGCCTATGTGACTAAATTAGCGTGGCTAAAGCCACCTAACCGATTACTCCCTCTATCTATGTACAGTACAGTACCATTGATTTGCATCCTCCGCCACAGAAATTTGTAGATAGAAAGAAGATTCAACGGATTCAAACCCCTATATACCTTACTCATCGTCCATATATCCATTAACCTACTCAATTACATTATCCTCCATCCCAACTCGTAGCAGCAACCCTAAAACCAAGCCACTAATAAACACTCCTCCCCCCCTCTCCCTCCCTTCCCATCGCTGTCCCAATTCCACCACTCCTTCGATATGTCCATCCCTTTCACCCCTACCCCTTCCCCTAACCCCCAAAACCGGTACAGTACGTAAAACCATCCTTCTCCATCCACCTAGTTCCCCCTATCACAACATCCCTAAAACACACTCAAGTCAGCACTCTCTCCCTTCCCACCTTCTCCTCCATCCCACCCCCACCATACCACACCAAGACCCAAAAAAACAAAATACATACAAACTCATCAACAAACACATCCCTCTTCCCACAACACGGCCACGCCCCAATAACAACCTTCTTCCCCCCAACACAGACCGTTCGTCCGACATGGCCCTCGTCACAGGTCCCTTGATCCTGACAGAGGAGAGGCTGTTCATCTTGACGCTTCGATGGTGGGATGTAGACTGTGCTTGCTCTACCGTTGACGCTCGCTCTACCGCTGGCGCTGGCGAGGGATAGGAAGATGGCGGTGGTGGTGAGGAGGAGGGTGGATTTCATTTTGAGGTTGGTTGGTTGGTTGGTGTGTTCGTGACGATCTGTGGTTGGGTGGAAGAGGGGTTTGGTCATTCACTACTTGTGCCTAGTGGTAAGAGGTAGGGAAAGGAGGTAAGGAATGCGTGATCTTAAGGTACTGTACTCGTAAGAGTTGTCGGATTCAAAGAAAATCCGGAAGTTGGGAAGGTAGAGGGGAAGAAATGTTATTTAATTATTACGATCTGGTAATAAGACTAGAAATCCGTGTTTGGTTAGGACATACCTAGGTAAGCAGATTCATGATTAAACGTTTATGAAAGGTCTTGGAATAGGGCCTATAGCCTTTATTACTCTCCACCATTAAACGAAATGTTATTTCGTATAAAGTATACCTAGGTAATAAGATATATTTTCTGGGCTCAGGTAAAGCCTATCCTAGCTAATTAAATGAAGCTCTGTTAGTTGGTAGACGGAACCTGGAATCAAGGGGTATATTTGTAGTAGAAATAAGTAGTTTCCAGTACACTTGGCGTAATAGTAATACAATCATCCTTCCAATTCACATATTCTCTCTGTAAGTACCTACCTACCTAACTACCTAATTACGTCAATAAAATAGACTCGATTACAAGATCTTATACCTCCGTACTCTTATTACCTACCTATAGTGGAATTAGAATTTACACTGCACTGCCCCCCCCTCCTATAAACTATAACGTGTAATCTTACTTACTTTAGCACCTTTACCAAGTAAACTTTTCGTTTAGGAGGGGGAGAGGGGGAGAGGGGGAATGGTAAACTCTAATTCCTTCGTGGTCTGCAAGGTACGAGTACCTGTATGGTACTCGTCTCGTACTCGTATACCCTAAGGTAACTAGATGTTGTGGGTTTACGTCGAAGTTATAATCGAGAGTGTCACTTAAATACTTGTATTATCTTACAGCTACCATGATCGAGATATTATTCTTTCTTGTCCTTCGCTATATCTAGAACTGTATGGGTATGGTAAACAGATTACCCAACATTTCAAGACCCTAATCCATCAATCCATCCACCACCAACCCATAACAATACCCCCTCTCCCTCCCCATCCCCTCCACCTCTCCCCCCCTCCCACCTTCTAAACGTCCCCTCTTCCCTCCAAAAAAAACACACCCAGCATACTTCCCATTCCCACAACACAGCCAATCCAGATGCCCGCATTACACGCTCCAACAAGCTGACATATAGTACCACCAGTTTATATTGGTTCTCATCGAGATGCTTGGAGAGCGAGATGGGGATGTGGATGGGGATGTGGATGTGGATATGGATGTGGAGGGTACAAGTACTAGCTATGAAGACGAGGAGAGTGAGGAGGAGGAGGAGGAGGGGGAGGGTGGGTTTTGTGGGTGGAGATGGATTGAGGGTGTAGATGGTGAGGATGGTGAGGAGGGATTAGGGGTATTATAAAGGAGTTAGTTTGAAGTAGGATATATACATATAATAGCTATGAGAACATAGAGGGTAGGTAGGTATTTGTAGGATTTAATACCTAGAGGTTTTTAACTACTTATAGGTACTCTTTCTCTAAACTTCACAGGTTAGTAAATAAGTATAAGTACCTACTTTAATAAACTCTAGATATAATAATTTATTTCTCTAAAGAGACTTATTCTTATACTTTTTCCTTGATAACTAACTTACCTAGGTAAGTAAAATGATATAATAAAAAGGGACTTAGATAAAATAAAAAAGGCTCGTCTCCCAAGGTCGTATACTACCTAGGTGTAACTGGCCATGGTAGGTGCCTACCTAAATAGCAACAAGGATATCCATACATAGTACCTATACCTACCTAGTACCCATAGTGCAGGATGACATATGTACCAGTACCTATGCACAGCGATAAGTAATACGATATTCCACCGTCTAGTATCTAATCTAGGATCCATCCATACACAGCCCAAGCCAAGACCGTTTGTTTCCACGCCTTCGCTTCTCTTTGCTTTTTCCAGTTCCAGAATCTCCGAGGATCTGTCATCTTTCCCTCATAATCTCATTCAGATTTCTCTAGACCATCGGTTTCTTTGGAAGTGGTGAACGGTAGGAAATGGAAATGAAAATGAGTGGTAGATAAGGGCAAAGGTTGGGAGAATGACGGAGATGTCGTTGGGCTCGTTGGGTTTCCCGGGGGTAGGGTAGGGTCTCGGGGGTATATGGAAGTTCCTGTAATCAAAGATGGAAGGTTTATTTCTTCTTATCGCCGATACTGGAGAACTCTCTTTTTGATTTACGATGGTGTGAGGGATGGGATTTGCCGGGATGGCGTTTGGGAGATGGAGTTTGTTGGGTTGGTTCTTGGAGCTATGGCATTGAATGGGGTAAGCTATGGGTTGTAGATCTACAGTATATAAAGGTCAAACGTACCTAAAAATGGTTGTAGGAAGTGCTTTATAAATATAGATTTCCATGAATTCTCACGAGATCAAGACCAAGGCCAAGTGCGCCCGGCAAATCGTGCTCGCTGCTGGATGATCGGCAAGGACCCCCCTTTTTTCGAAGCACGAGAAGTTTCCCATTTCCGGGTAGCTCCGAATCGCTGGACCAGGCTTCAGTTCCCCAAGATGATCGTCCTCGGTGAGTTCTTGATGAAGGTACGGAGTCTCAAATGAAGATAGGGAAATGCAGAGACGCGGCGAAGGTTTGCTTGCTTCTTTCTACCCATCTTCCTCTTTGGGCACGGCAGTGGACGGGGTGGCTCAATAGAGTGCTGACTGTCCGTTGGTCTTCCCTGTCCCGGGGGAAGTGGCCCAGTCCCCTATGGCTGGGACCCGATTGCTTACTGCAGGCTGATAAGTGATCCTGGGGACTTCGATTCTGGTCGTTCCCATTATTCCCATTCCATTCGTACGGCAGAGCGTGGCAGCCACACGGAAGTCAGGCATTTGTACTGTCGGTGATACCTCGATAGCTTGATACCTTGACTTGATACCTGGAGCGGTGAAGGTGTTGGTGTTGTCCTGCCTTCCGTCATAAGCCATGGACCATCATCCATCATCCATCATCCATCATCCATCTATCCATCCGCCCATCCTGTATCTGAGCTGAGTGTTGCTTATTTCCATACCTCCGGAGTGTATAACTACCGCTGCCTCCCTTGCATGTTGGTGCTGCCATTGCGGTTCCATTGCTGTTGCCTCTGTAGTCTTCAGCTGCTCTTCCTCTTGCTGTCCTCTTGCTGTCCTCTTGCTCACCCTCTGACCATATATTCAAAGCGACCTCTGTCATCTTTACCTCAGACACCATCCAACAAAGAGTCACACTCATATCCACACTCATACCCACACCCACACCCATACCCACACTCACACTCACACTCACACGCACTCACATATTATACAGAACCCATATATCTGGCCATAGGCAGAGGTGGTGACGGTGCCAAGTTGCTCTTACCTCATTGTTCAGCACTGAGACAACGTTTTTCGCCAATCTTTCCGACAGCGTGGCATTTGGCCCGTTCAAGGCGTTGGGAGTGGATGCAGCCGCTGGAGGTGGACCACCGCAGCCTAAGCAGGAAGTTTGCTAGAAGACGCTAAGAGTGCCAGAGTGCCGAGGTGGCCCCCATTTGCCCCTAGCTTGGCGCTAGTATCGCGCTAGTCTGATCTTAGTCTGGCGCTCGTCCCTAGCCTCACCCTAGCCTCAGCCTAGCTCGTCGGAGCTTCAAGCATCTGGACCCTAAAGGAAGCTAAGGCGCTGACCCAGACCCAGCACCAGCTTTCACAAGTACCCGTACCTACCACTGACCAGCACCACCGACCACCATACAAACCCGCCTGCACTGTACTGTACCATATATTTCTCGCGATCAATTCACTCTTCTCTTCTCTTCACTCCCCTTTTAATTTAATTCTCAGATCGGCGACACAACCCCAGAACCCGATTGACGCGCATTCACTACTCTCTGAGAGAGTGGTCCCGCGACACCCCCACCGACCACCCCCACCCCAAGTAAACTGTACTTTGGTGGTTACTCGTACATTCACACATCACCACTTCTCCCTCAGAGTTGCCATACTCCCCCACCATCCCCATCTGCATTGTGCAGACACCTCACCCTCTCACCACTGCCACCGAACCACCAAATTGGGTCCGATCTACAGGTCTGGAGACGAATTGTTGGCGAATCCATCATGTCTTCCATCGTAAGTGTTCCATCTATACTTTTGCTTAAGCTTTAGAGGTCTTTTAGTTACTCGCACCCTAAAAAATCCCCTCCTTATTTTATCTATTGCCCCGCAATCCACTGCACTGGTGTTTGCCTCATTGCACCACCAGCACAAACACAAGCTCCCATCTGAACCTGCCAATGCTTTGCAACTCGGAATACAATTGACTGATTTGCCTCTAGTTGTGCCTTGCGCATTATTGCGATACCCATGGTCCCACGGCTATTCTTGTCACTGAGGCCTTCCCAGTTGGCTGCACTTCCTGCTATCAAGAGAACGAATCCTATGGCGGCTCTCGCAGACCAAGTACCAGTGCGCGCTCTCTCAACCCCGCCGATGGCCTTTCGGGAGCAGTGAGTGCCGGTGGAACAGAGTCGATGCCTTCAAAGAAACCAAGTGGATTGGAGGCTGGTGGTATTCCAAGTGCCAATTCACAAACCTCAATTCCCGCACCTGCAATGGAAACACCCCCAGAAAGCCCGCGAGTGCTCGCATTACAAGGCGGACACGGCGGAGGCTTGCATAGACCCGACTCGAGCTTCCGTAAGACCTACGATGAGAACGACAAGAAGCGCGCTATCCCATGTGATAATTGTGCCCTGACTCTACCCAAGAAGACGAAGGACGATCCCACCCCCTACAGCAAAGTTGAGTCCAATGGTCCCATTCTACGAACTCGGAAGCCCTACGAGAGAGTCATTGCACCAATGGAAGAACCATCGCCACCCAAGTCCGCTTCCTCTGCGTCCTCTGGTTCCGAGAGTGCCATCACATCCAAGCCTGCTAAGCGAACCTACTCCTTAAATCGCGTCACTACCTCGTCAAGCGATTCCTCTTTTAGCTCCGCCTCGACAACACATGACCATCACGTTGATTATACCTCTTCCCACGAACCTCTTTCTTCCACCTCGTTTTCAATCATCCGTCAATCATGCCTTCGAACTCTCTCTTGTGAGACTCTACCACCATCCAGCCAATTCCCAAGTGCATCTCCCACCTCACCACTTATGAATTCCCCCTTTTCTGCCATCTCATCTTCAGGCAGCAGCACTTCTTCCGGTGGTCCCATCTTCTTTGGTGACCCACTTGCTGGTTACACGACAGCCTTTCTCTTTCGTATTCCTGACCCCAACGCTCGTGGCCGCCGACGCATTTACGCGCTTATGGCACTGTCTACCCATCGTCAGCAGCGTGCGATGCAGACATTCCCGTTACTCACCGTTGCGTTTCGCGAGCTTGCTTCCTGGATTCAGGGTCTCGCCGAAGCTGAACTTGAGCGATCGGAGATGACCTCCCCTCGTCTAGGACCTAACCCATCGAGCAATACTACATCAACGAGTTCCTTCTTGCAAGGTCGCAACCGAGGCGGAGATGGCCGCTTTTCGGGTATGAGCCTCCGATCTCGTGGACTAGCGGAAATCGTTGGACTCCCAGATTTTTTCATCGAGCTGCATGCTCGTTTTGTTCGACTATTGGCAGAGATGTCTGTCCTTCTGGGTGTTTAAAATACACTTTCTTATCTTCGGAGCTGGATTTAACGAAGTCCGGATCTGATATTTCAATATTGGCTTGATGTGAGGGGCTCTGGATCTAATTCACAACATCGATCTGGATCTTGTTTCACAAATTGAGCTTCAAGGGGTTTCTTCTTCTCTGTCAGAGTCTAGTTTCCGATCGGATGGGTGGGCAGCAGCAGTTTTTCGTTTTTCTCTTTTCTTGTACGACATACAGTTTTCACATGAGTGGTGGTGTGAAATTGTACACTACGATCATAGCAACCGGCGTTATTCAGGTCCTCTTTGATCCTTCCTCGCACGGGTTCTCAGTACTTCAATGGTTTCACGGTACCACGAAGTTGCGGGATGGAAGGAATGTAGGAACTCTTTTGCGAAAACGGATGGGAAAAGTCCTTTTTGTCTCCTTGATATTTGGGCGACCTGGAGTTTTGATGATAGCGTTTTAGCGGTTCCTTGCTTCTTCTTTGATGAGGCCTTTTTCTCACGTGTCATCTGGACTCGATACGGTGACAGAACCTGCTTGTTTCTTTTTCTTTGGAGTTTCTCGTTGGCATTGCAGGCAGGGTTGGGTGGCGTTTTTGTTTTTTTCTTTTCCTTTCTTGTTTACCCCCCTTTTTCTCCCTTTTCTGTTTACACATCAGGAGCCTTCCAAAAGGCAACCACGTGGATAGCATATCACTTGGGCATACGTTTGCAACCTTTGCAATAGGAGGATACAAAGCCTTTTAGGGTTTTACTACCTTTTTTCTTTTCGGTTTTCTCTGCAGAGTACTTTAGGAGAAAAAGACAATTCTTTGTATGTATGGTCGTTAGATTGATGTGGGTTCCTGATATCAGTCCGGAACTAGCATTGCGCTTTTTTGTGTATTCTTGTTTTTATCACTTTTCTTTATGACTTGGTTTGAGGGCTCGAGGCTTTTAGGCCTTCAGGTGGGGAGCTTTGGGGCTTTGAGGCTTTTGAGTCGATTGTTTAGGTGGGGATTTGGGGATAGCTTGGGTTAGGAGGGGATGGGATGAGGATGGATAGGTTTGTGGTTGAGTTTGGGTTGTCATTCGTGACTTTGGTCCTTGAGGGATGAGTTGATGATAGGGAGTGGCTTTTGTTTTTGCTTACTTGTTTGTGTATACCCCGATCGGAAGGAGATGAACAGGATGGAACGGGATGAGAGATGGAGATGGAATGACGAAGCTGGGAGCTGATGCGATACCATAAGAAAGGAGGAGACGAAATCGAAATCGAAAAAGAAAGAAGCGAATATCTCGAATGGGATATGGGGGTTTGTTAGTAAACTTGTTTAGTAACAATACCACAATTTCGTCCCTACGAATAAAATCTTCTTTTTCTTCTCTGCGTGTGAGACTATGAGTTTGAGGGATTATAACTTGTGTGCTTTGTAGGGTATATGTAATTGTCTAGTTGTATGAGTATTGAAATTGTTCCTTGGTAATTAAGTTAATGGGAGCTTTTCATGCGAATTGGAATTTGGTGATTACTTACTTCCTTCCTTTCTTCCTCGCTTACTGACCGGTCTTAAGATTGCAATTGGGATTGGGATTAGATTTCTTGAGCGTAGGAGGGGAGGTAAGGAGAGGTGGTGAAATGATAGCTTTGTTTATTAATATTCCTTTAGCCTTTTAGGTAAATGTTTTCTTGTTGCTGTAGCGCGGTTATTTTTTGGGGGGGGCGGGGGGGGGAAGGGGCGGAGGGGTGTATAAAGGTATAGCGAGGTTGATTTTATTTTTGAGATAGAATGGAGTGAGTGAGTGAGTGAGTGAGGAGGTTGTTTGGATTGGTATGGTATCATTGGTATGGTATCATTGGTATAGTATGGTATAGTAGCTATAAGAGGTTTTGTTAGGAGAGGTGGGTGGAGGGGGATGTGGGGGTGGGAGTGGGAGTGGAAGTGGATTTTGTTAGTAGGTTACTTTGTATTTCTTCTCTCTCTCTCTTTTTTTTTTATACTAGGTTCTAGGAGGGTGTACTAAATTGTAAGGGTTTGTAGTAGAGATAAGGGAGGGGGTTGGAATTTTCCTTTTTTTTTAGAGAATAATAGTTTATAGAATATTAGTAAGGATATAAAATATCTATCTTCCTAGTCTTTACTCTCTACTCTATATACCCTATATAAAACCTCTTACTCTATTCTATTTTCCTACACCTTTAGAATAAATATATAGATAAAAATATTATCTTAATATGCTTCCCCTAATAAAAAATAAAACTCTATAGTTATTTTAAATTCTTTATTTAGGGGTTTTAGTTTTTTAGAGGGGTAGGAGAATTATTTTAGGGGGAGGGAGTAGAAGAGAGGGGAAGGGGAGGGGGGTTAGGGTTAGGGGTTATAGGGAGTAGGAGGTAGGTTAGTATTATCTTAATTTCTTAAGTCTATAAAGAAATAAAGAAA
The DNA here is from genome assembly GCA_900536445.1 of Hymenoscyphus occultus. NCBI lineage: Eukaryota > Fungi > Ascomycota > Leotiomycetes > Helotiales > Helotiaceae > Hymenoscyphus > Hymenoscyphus occultus. The sequence goes on along the minus strand of UNPT01000095.1, from coordinate 58,951 downwards.
TAATAGGCGTCGTATATACCTAATATACTATTAATATACCTCCCCCTCCCCCCCTTTCCCCCCCTCCTTCCCCTCTCTAATAACTCCCTTCTAACTCCCTTCTACCTTCTACCAAGCTAAATCACTTATTACTTACCAACTTAACCTAACCTAACCTAATATATCCTAAATCTATGATATAAAACTATTATCTCCTTCGTTTTACCTATACTATTACCTATAGTAGATAAATCACATCTAGTAATAAACTTACGAGAGCGAAAATTTCCGTTATTAATTCCACGCTATTAATACTATCTATTACGTATCTTTTGATTTTATTATAGTCTATAGCTAATTAGACGCTAGGAATGCGTGGTAATATATACTCGTGGAAGTTAGGATTGGATGTGGTTTATATACATATATATATCGTGTATACAAGAACACTAATAGTGATTAAGCTCTTCCGACATATACAAATAAGTGGTATTAAATTAGACCCCGAATACCTGCAAAGAAAGATTAATAATCACTACCTTAGCTTAAACACAAGACCACTGGGAATGCATTATAAAGACCAAGGTATTAGGGGATGCTACTAGAAGAATTGCAGTCACAAATGTTTTGTGTCTCTATTTCTTTTGTTGTACATGTTCGGCATCTCGCTTATTCTCACCACCACCAATGACAAAAACAGGTAAGGGCATAGCCATTCCCTAATATTACCTCTTTTCTTTTGCCAATTCCATTCCATTCCATTTTCCAGGAGCTCCAAATACAAGGTCGTCTTGCCCATTAAAAGGCGACCGTGTTTGACAACTCCTGTTCCAAATCCCGCACCAGCATCAAAAATACTCTACTTGTAGAAATCGAATTTGTTCGCCTGAGCAATTTGTTAGAAGCTAATTTTAAGAATTTGGTATTTTGGAGAAAACCTCTTACCTCTTGTGTACCTTTCACCTGACTGGAGTATGCATCCTCGAGATCTGATTGAATAATGTTATATCGGTTCTTTCTAACCGCTCTCAATCCAGCTTCCTGCATGATGGCCGCGATAATGGCACCACTTAGAGGATCATTTCGGACAATCAAACTGTCAAGGTCAACCTCGGGTGACAAGGACATTTTCGAGGCAATGGTGGTAAAAATCAATCGTCTCTCTCTTCGGTCTCGGAGGTTAGGGAATTCGATCTTTCTGTCGAGACGACCAGGTCGGAGAAGAGCAGGATCAAGAGTATCGGCTCTGTTGGTGGCCATGATCACCTTGACATTGGAGGTTTGGTCGAATCCATCCATTTGATTGAGAAGTTCCAAAAGAATACGTTGAACTTCTCTGTCTGCACCAGTTTGAGCGTCGAAACGTTTGGTCGCAATGGCATCAATCTCATCGATGAAGATGATGGACGGCGAGTTCTCTCTGGCCATTCTGAAAACATCACGGACCATACGAGGACCTTCTCCCAAGTACTTTTGCACGAATTCGGATCCAACAACACGGATAAAACTTGCAGTGGTAGAGTTTGCAACTGCCTTTACCAACATGGTCTTTCCTGTTCCGGGAGGACCGTATAGGAGAACACCTCGTGGTGGATCGATACCGATTTGTTTGTAAAGGTCGAAATGCGTCAAGGGCAATTCAACAGCTTCTCTAATCTCCTGCTTTTGCATATCCAAACCACCAACATCGGCATATGTGACATCTGGCTTCTCATCTGCGCCCAACATGGCGATGGAGGAATCGGCTTCTGGAGGGAGGATATCAACAAGGGAGTTGGAGTGACGGTGGAGGGCAACAGATGAAGATGGCTTAAGAAGCTCGCGATCGAGGGTAGAAAGTATTCGGACGACATAATTAGACCCTGTTGATGATTGTACAATGCCGGTGCTAGGAGATTGTTAGTGTTGATTCAGGATGCTCGAGGGCTTTGTTTGTCGTCTCACTTCTGATCGATAGCCTCCATAAATTGGCCAATTACCAATGGCACACTCTGAATGCGCTTGATCTCTTCCTGTGCTCTGACCAGCTCTCTTTTCAGACTCCTGAGAATAATTAGTATCTGCCGGAATGTTAGATGGATATCAGGTTCTCAAACCGTTGCTCATCCTTGATATATTCTTCTTGTAGCTGGATGTATCTACATTCTATTAGTTTGAGTTCCCAGCTCCAGCCAGTTCCAACTCACTCTAAATGCCTCTGCAGCTTTTTTAATGTGGAATACTCGTCAGATCCATCGGTTCCTAGACCTTCCAGCGAATCGATATTTGGTATTGAGGATGGCATTTGCTTTCGGTGCGGCAAGACCTGGTTCGCAGGGTTCTCAGCCAGTACTTCCCCCATCGTGAATTATGTGCGACTCGGAATGTGGTGGTTATGGGATTGGAAATTGATGAAGCGCCGTTCTTGGTGGTGGTGTTGTTGTAGATAGAGTCGAAGCTGCTGGAAGGGAGGGTCTCGGTGATGGCGCGTGTTGAACAGCAGGCCAGGCAAGCTCTCACTTACGAGGCTCAGAGGGTCGACTTGGAGCCTCAACTATGAGGCTGTATTATAAGGCATCAGTGCATATCTTGGCAGAACTCCATCATCGGCATCGGCAGGCTAGTGGGTCCTTTGGCTCCGCTGCCCGGAGCTTGACTCAGGCCGTTCGTTCATCGTATCTGAACTCATCCATCTTCAACACCTCAACATAACAACCAAGTCGACAATCACTTCCCACACTTTCTTTTTACCGGCATAAATTCTCCTCGTCTTCTTGCTTTTGCTCCACTTACACTTCCGTCTCCTGTATACCATTTTCGCCATGTCTTCATCCATCGCCATTCCAAGCAGAACTGCCGCCTACGGTGAGAGTAGTAAGGCTGGCTCCGTCTCGTCCTACTCAAGCTCTCCACAGACACCACAATCAAACTCCCAACGAACGAATGCCTCCTCTCCTTCCTCTGCTTCTTCGAGCACAAGATATAGTCATTATCGAAGACCTAGTTTGTTGAGTAAGTTCTTGCCCCATTACTCATTTGGTCCGGGTAGTAGCACATTTGGTGGAGCTGCTTGGGGTAGTAGCAGTTTGTTCAATCTCTCGAGGCAGCAACACAACGAGTTGGCAGAGTCAAGAGAGCTAACAAACATATAGGCTCATCGCTCTCCAAGCAAGAACACACGGTCATCAATGTTGGTGACCCAGATGGTGTGCCACGCCTTGTAAGTCCTGGAATATACGATTTGGCATTGTCACCAAAGTTCAAGTGCACTAACCTGTTGACTGTAGATCACTTGCGTCCGATCCTCACAAGGGTTTGATTGGAATCCAGGTACGCTTTAGGTTCTCACAATTGTGCAGTCGCTACGGACAAACTAACTCTACGAACTAGAAATCTTCCTCCCTTCCTACGTGGAATGTGACTTCGAGTCACTCGAACGAAAGCGTGATCCAGTCCACGAAATCACTCTCAGCGACGAGGAGATCAAGAAGATGTTCCCACAATAAATCCGAAGCTTATCGGCGAGGGGTATCCATGAGCTCTACGACTAGGAGTACTGGAATTGCACATCTTTGGCGCTAGGATTTGAACATATGGACTTGATGATTTTGAATGAGGGAGTACAGATATGTGCAGGATTTGGCTTGTGGAAGGGTTTTCACTTTACGAGCAACTTATGGGCACGAAGGTTTGGATTTGGTGGAGTTCGGCATTTGATATAGGGTCAGCTTCTAGAGCTCGTGGTTCGGCGTCTTTTGTCTCTGTGTGTTTACTTTAACGGGTCACTGCGAGTCAGCAAGATTGGTATTCATGGAATCACAGCAATGTGTCGGTTTGAGGTTTTCATCATATTTCGATCGGGAACCTATATAGGAATTCGAGTCATCCCCTCTTTTATCTTTATGCCTGGTGCGGGACCTGATGTGACAGCTAGGCAGAATCGTGAAATCTGGCTGGTAAAACAACGGACGCTAAATTGGGGGACATCCGATTGTTACCCCAGTTCCAGGAAAGGTTCTACAGTACTTGTAGACATTTTCAACTAAATCATGGCGGCTGCCTGGCCAAAAAGGGAGCGGTTACGCAGCGCTCAACTGTCATTTTGACAGCATCATCACCCGAAACTCGGTTCGTACTGTAGCGGGGTCAAAAAGTGCCAAGTACAACTACTTGAACAAAACATGCTGATTAAACTTATAAATAAGAATAGTGTTCAAGTGAGTTAACCTTCAAGGTATCTTCAAACTCCAAGATAACATTTATGGTCAACGTTGTTCATGTACCTAGGGAGTTAGGTTCGAAAGCTGCAGCTTTCAAGTTCGTGGAGGTTTCCAGTCATGAATCCACCCCGCCCCCACATGAAACATCAAGTGGGGATTCCATCCGAAATAGAAGCTCGAGCTATCAGGCTACGATAACCAAAAAACCAGCGTCACCAAAGGATATAAAGGGAAAGAAGAAAGACAAAAACCCAAGTGGCGAAAATTAGGAAACGGATTTCGTGGTTCTCATCTACAGGACCAGCCCAGCCACCAAAAACCCCTGTGGAGGATGGGAGGTTCGCAGTGCATGCATATGGTGGTGCAGTATTGGGTGCGACTGCAGCGGCTTTGCATTAGTTGGTGGGACGAGGATGGGACTAGCTAGGTAGCGTAGGTATGTGGTTTGATGGATGGCGATTTGTATGCGGGTATTGGAGAGGATTTCGGTCGGGGGTTTGAAATGGTGTTTCTTTGAAATGATGGTAAGATGGATATTGAAGGTCTTGACGTTGATAAGAGGGAGGAATTATTGTTGATCCAGGGAATAGCTTGGGAGGCATGTACGAACACCAGGGGAGAGCTAGCCGAGAGTAATAGGAGAACTCCGAGCTCGGGATCTCATAGACAGTCGAAAGTCCTCGACCCTTCTTTCTAACACTAAACGTAAAACCCTCATGTTTATAGATTCTTGAAGTGCATTTGGTGTGTCTTTTTGGTTTCGTCCGCACAATCAAATGGAGATGCTGCAACTTAAATACCACAAGGACGGGCAGACTCCTTCTATTCTTTTTCTATTCCAAACTTGATTAGCCTTTTTGGTCATTCTGAAGGAAAGACGTATCATTCGCAAGACATTATTCTTGTTTTCATGTTTATTACTCGCGTACTCGAGCAGACTACCTATCTTGAAGGATTCAGAAAGTCAATGGGTTTTACTCATTGGTCGAGGTCCAAGACCCAGTCACGTGGTTTGAGAGCTACTCCAGGAAATGTGTCCAAAGGAACTTAAGATAGGTTGGTACACATTCAATCTGACCACTTTTCAACGACACTGTCGACGCACTCTCCTTTTTAAATTACGACTCTTGCAGCGCGATTGTTTTCCTCTTTTTCATTGCTGGTGTACCATTACGAAAATAATTCCGGAAAGCGCCATTGGAAAGCTCCAGTCCTAAGTGCTTAGCCTCTTCAAGATGGTCCGCCTTAGGGAAATCCCACGAACTGCGGCTTTTGCGTGGTCACCAGGAGCTGAAGTGCCCTTGGTCGTGACTGGCACACGAGCTGGAGCAGTAGACGCTGACTTTTCTGATGAGACGAAATTGGAGCTTTGGGATTTGAGCCTGGATAATCTGGAGCAGGGTGTTGAGCTTCAGCCGGTTGCCAGCATCAGCACAGATTCAAGGTAGCTACCCTTGGATTGCCCCCAAAACAGAACACTTCCTAACTAAACACCGCTTTCAGATTCCACGATATTGCATGGGCACCCGCGAGCGCCGAACACCCAAGAGGAATAATTGCTGGAGCACTCGAGAATGGATCCTTGGACTTGTGGGATGCGGAGAAGCTTCTGAAGGGGGCCGAAGATGCCTTCCTGTCACGAACATCGAAGCACACTGGCGCAATCAAGTCTCTTCAATTCAATCCTCTAAAGCCACAGGTTCTTGCGACGGCTGGCGCAAAGGGAGAGTTGTTTGTTTATGACGTAAACGATATCGCGAATCCATTCAGACTCGGCACAGCTGCGGCACGTTCAGATGATCTCGAGTGCGTAGCATGGAATAGAAAGGTTCCACATATTCTTGCGACTGGAGGAAGTGGTGGTTTTGTCACGGTCTGGGACTTGAAGACGAAGAAGGCATCACTCACTTTGAACAACAACAGAAAGGCTGTTGGAGCAATCGCCTGGGATCCAAATAATGCTACTAAGCTCCTCACGGCAACCCCAGACGATTCGAGTCCAGTAATCTTGCTATGGGATCTCCGAAATTCAAACGCCCCAGAACGTACACTCCAAGGACACGACCAAGGTATCCTTTCCCTCTCGTGGTGTCAACAGGACAGTGATCTTTTGTTATCTTGTGGGAAAGACAACAAGACTATTATATGGAACCCTCAGACTGGAGAGCGTTTTGGAGAATTTCCAGAAGTCACCAACTGGACTTTCCAGACTAGATTCAATCCTCACAATCCTGCTTTATCTGCTACAGCCTCTTTTGACGGTAAGATTGCTATACAGACATTGCAAAACACAAACCCCGCAGCTACGCAAACTCCAGTACAAGGGCCCGTTGATGGAGAGGATTTCTTTACCAAGGCACAAACACAACCGCAAGGAGCTTCATTTTCGTTGCACAAAGCACCAAAATGGCTCGAACGACCAGCAGGTGCCTCTTTTGGGTTCGGCGGCAAGATTGTGAGCTTCAGTCTACCTTCAGACGCTTCAGGCAAGCCACGATCTTCCAAGATTCAGATTTCCAATTTCTCAGTTGATTCGGATGTCGGCTTGGCTACAGAAGCCTTCGAAAAGGCCCTCCTTGCTGGCAATATTAGCAGTATTTGTGAATCTCACATCGAGCAAGCAAAGTCAGAGGAAGAAAAAGCAGACTGGAAAGTTATCGAGACATTGGTGGCTGAGAATCCTCGAAAAAAGGTAACGGAATATCTTGGATTCACAGAGGAGGCCGCCAACGGCGAGGTCAAAGATGAAGAGTCTGAGAAGACTGAGGAGCCTAGCGATGAGGCCAATGGCCGCAAAGGCAGTCGTTTGTCTGGCTTTTTCGCTGATGGCGGCGAGGGCGAGGGTGAGGACTTCTTGTCCAACCTAGCCGCTACCAAGGGTGCAAAAACAGACAACCCATTCCATCTATACGCCGACACTGATAGCGCCTCGGAGAAGCAAATAACCAAGGCTATTATGCTTGGTCAATTTGAAAAGGCCATGACAATTTGTATTAAAGAGGATCGTATTGCCGATGCTTTGATCATTGCAAATTGTGGCGGCAAGGAACTCCTTGAAAAGGCACAATCTGCCTATCTAGCTCGTAAGACTGATGGGCCAAATTACCTTCGCCTCCTTTCTTCGGTGATTGGCAAGAACCTCTGGGATGTCGTTTATAATGCAGATCTCTCCAACTGGAAGGAGTCGATGGCTGCCATTTGCACTTATGCAACTCCTGAAGAGTTTCCTGATCTTTGCGAGGCTCTTGGTGACCGAATCATTGAGAGTGGTTCTTCCAAAGACGCTTCCTTCTGTTACCTTGTTGGTTCCAAACTCGAGAAGGTCATCAATATCTGGATCACTGAGTTGCAGGAGGAAGAGAAGACCGGTATCAAGGAACTTACGGGGGATTCGAGTTTCTCGGTGCATGCGCGTTCCCTTCAAAACTTTATCGAGAAGGTTACCGTTTTCCGAGATGTTACCAAGTTCCAAGACAGCGAGCAAGGATTTACTTCGGGTTGGAAGCTTGCCCCATTGTATGATAAATATACCGAGTACGCTGACATCGTCGCTGCTCATGGTCATTTGTCGATTGCAGAAAGATATCTGGATCTTTTGCCGACCAAGTATCCTGCTGCTGAGGTGGCCCGAAACCGTGTGAAGCTCGCTTCTAGGAAGAGTGTGGCTAAACCAGCTCGTCAAGAACTACCAGCCGCCACGAGAACTCCAGCTCGTGCCCAACCTGGTTACCAGCCAAACATCGTCAACTCATCTGCCCCGGTGCCGCCTCGCCCAGGAAACGCATACGGACCACCAAATCCAGTGACTTCTGCTCAAAACCCCTATGCTCCACCCACCAATGCATACAGTCCTCAAGTAGGTTATCAGCAACCTCAATCACAAGCAGGATACAGTGCACCGGCGTATGGTCAAGGTTACGGAGCTCCTCCACCCAATTCGTTTGGTGGTCCACCACGAAATACCACTCCATCATCTACAGCACCACCACCACCAAAAGCAAAGGAGTGGGTCAACTGGAACGACACCCCAATGGTATCCAAACCAACACCAGCCAAGAGGAGCACTCCTGTTCCCATTGTGAACTCGCCATTTGCTCCACAACAGCAAAATACTGCTATACCTCCGCCACCATTCTCTTCGCGAACAACTGCTACTCCACCCCCACCACCCAAAGGACCTGCTCGTATGACGTCGCCACCAATGGCTGGTCTTCCTCAATCATTGCAGGGTCCTCCATCCAGACCATCCTCTGCTGCAAACATATACGCCCCATCACAAGGAAGTCAACCACCTCAACAGCAGTATCATGGTGCTCCCCCTCCAACAATTCCTCGAGGACCATCGCCATATAATCAGCCTCCAGCTGCGGCACCTCCACCAAGCAGATATGCACCATCGCCCGCACAACAACAGTATTCACAGCCACCACCCCCACAATCCCATATGGCACCTCCTCCTCAAGCGGGTAGTAGACCCCCACCATCTGCGAACCCTTATGCGCCACAAGCAAACGCTCCTGGCCAATATGCTCCATCGCAATCTCCATACCAGAGCCAGCCACCCCCACAATCTTTCCCAGGACAAGGTCCACCTCAATCTCAAGGACCACCGCAGGGACCACCACAAGGGCCTCCTCAGGGACCTCCTCAGGGACCTCCTCAGGGATCCAGACCACTCACAGGACCTCCAAGAGCATCTCCAGCTCCAGCAGCTGCTCCGGCCAAGGCAAAGCACCCAGCTGGTGACCGGTCTCACATTCCTGCCACAGCTCAACGTTTGGTAGAGATTTTCAGTAACGACATGCAGCGAGTTGCTTCCAAAGCACCGCCATCATTTTCCGCACAGGTTAAGGATACCCAAAAGCGACTCAATATTCTATTTGATCATCTGAACAACGAGGAATTGGTGAAACCAGATACCATTGAGAGATTGAATGAACTTTCTGAAGCACTTCTTTCCAAAAACTATGATGTTGCATCAAAGATCCAAGTAGACATTCAGCGTGAGAAGACCGAAGAGTGCGGAAACTGGATGGTAAGTCACACTTAATCGAGTGTGTTTATACCTTGCTAATGAATTATTTTAGGTTGGTGTTAAGCGATTAGTTAGCATGAGCAAGGTTACTCCATAGGTTGTTGGAAATGATGATGTAAGTTCAGGACGAGCCGAAGGCTGTCATGGCACATGTATGAACAGGCTCGGGGTTTGTAGAAAAGAAAGAAAGATTCCAAGCGAGTCTCTTATTCGTATATCTTTTACCCTTGTGTAAGTGACTTGATCTGTAGTAAGGAATAATCTTCATGCATGCATGAATGTGTGTTTGACTAATACCAAGAACTGAAGTTTCATGCTTTTCTGCTTGCTTCGTGCGTTGCACAATATTACTTGTTCGTCGGTTTAGAATGTTTGTTATAAATCAAATATCCATATCAGCATTTTTCATTCAGGAAGGAACCCCCTTTTTTGAAGGCTGGCTGCAAAGGCTTTGTATGAGCTTTGTATGAGAGAAGTGGCAGAGAATATTTTTTCGTTTACAGGATTGGTAGAAATCTTAAAGGTTCTGTAAGAGCTGTGGTAATCATTCTTGTATAATTCTTATAACGCGGAGTATGTGTATGTGTTACACTAGCTAAGGAATGATATACAGTATGCGATGTTCTCAGAGACATGTTGAGGGTAGGTGAACCATCCCAGTTATGTAGCTCAGAGTGCTGGTATTGTACTTGAGTATCGTATTTTAATAGCATTGATTGTCTGGTCGTTTTCGGTTTCTTTTCTTTTCTTCCGAATGGAATGATTGGATGAATGAATGGTTGTTATGGGTAACGCTGATAGAAACGGATTCTTCTTGCCCCTTTTTGTGGTTCATTGACTGGACGGGAGGTGGGCGTAAGCGAGACGGTGGGAATGTGGGAATTGTATATCGCGATAGATGAGTGGTGGAGAACTATTTCGTACTACGGTAGTGTAGAACAGCGTGTTAGATTCGAGTAGTTGATTAGAGTAGAGCACCTGCTCTACTCAACTCAAGTAGTGAGAATTGCCTACTCCAACCAGCCAAGTACTCGATTAATTGATTCCTTTTTTGGTAGTATAGAGCAAGTCAGCCCTAGCCCCTTGCGACACTCTGGTTGGTCGGTTAAGGGGCCTAGATTTAGCCGAGTTTTTTTGTAAGTCGAATAGCTTTTTTGATTTGATAGTAGAAGCTAGTCTATAATTAGTTGGTATCTGTTCTTAGGTATTATAGCTGAATGCTATACTATTGTAGAGGGTTTGGAAGAGTGGTATCTTTAAGTAAAATGCTGATTAAATAGTTAATTCTCCAACTTGAAATAATTTGATTGCCTTCTGCTTATCCTCGAACTACTCTACTTGATTACTACTTAAGTCTAATCAAGTAGCTAGTTAAGCTTTTAACACGCTGGTGTAAAAGGAATATGTTTTATTATTTAGGAAATTGGGGGTTCTCGGCTAACAAAACAATCGAGTTTTAACCGAAATCCCTTGGTTGATTAAAGCAATTGTCCTGAAATGTTTGAGATATTTGATTAATTGGAAACGAGCTTACAAATAGGAGTCTCTGTCAGTTTTATTGTCTATTGGGAGTGTACTTTATTTGGTGAGCTGTAATACCAAGCTCTAATGGACAAAATCACTTTGAACTTCACAGATAGTTTTTGGGTTGACTTGTGGCTCTGTCATGTGAAGAAAGGCATGGTGAGTATCTGGAGTCGGAGTGACTTCGCCCCCTCGAATGTTGCATACAATGAAAGCCTCCCTCTCCTAGAACATTTCAAGAGAATATATATCACAAGTTGCTGTAACCTCGGTTTCGATGTGTAATACAGTATGCTGGATCCGAGAGCAGGAACGAGACAACCCTATTCATCAAATCTTCTCTATCGTCTTCTTTCTGTTGAGCTTCACTCGCTGCTTAACAGTGGTATGGTAGTGGTAGGGTAACTCTTGACGACTACGTGACCCAGCGCCTCCTCGCCTCCGGCTAGCAAGGCCGAGTACCCTAGGAGTTTACGGGAGTGAAGACCGAATCTTGTCCAATCACTAAGCCACAGGGCATGTGATTGTTGTTGGCGCTAGTGGCATTTGCGCAAGCAAGGGCAGGCTGATAAATTGCCAGGCGAAAAGCTCTTCAACCTAAGAAGCGACAAGGCCTCTTGATCTTCTTTCCAGAACACCACAACCGCCCCTCAAAGTCTTTACACGACGAAGTACAATGTCGCACTACACCTCTTTTGGCGTACCATTCTCTGGCGGACAAGGACCTTCTCGCGGAGGTAGACGCGGTGGCTTGGCTTTTAGGCCTGGCTGAGTACAGAATGGCAGTCGTGCGGAGAAACCACCCAAAGTGGCCGTGAAATGGGACATCGAGGTATCCGCAGCTACCACTGCGCCTGCTGCTGGCGAGTCATACATGGAGTAAGACTTACTTCTGTATCAGATGTAACTCTGAAGTGCTGATCGTGAATAGCAAATTGGGTACGGAGATGGTTGATATTTATGTTGGCCCTGAGAAGAAGTTGTTCCGCATCCACAAGAAGCCGCTCTGCGAGCGCATCCCGCACTTCAAGCGAACCTTTGAGGGCGAGTTCAAGGAGGCAGATGAAGGTGTTTCTATCCTAGAGGACGTCAATGCTGATGCTTTTGATGTAAGCCCCATACCCCTTCGCTACTACTTTGGGTGCTGTCGGTCCTAACTACTTTCTACGTAGAAATTGATTGACATGGTCGTCTACCATGGAAACATCAAGAGTCTTGGTGCAGAGTCCGCAATGGCTTATGATCCTGTTGAGCTATACGTCCTTGCCGATCGGTATCTTGTTCCAAATATGTGCGACCGAATCATGGACCGACTTATTGAGTGAGAACACCCCTTATTTGCGTCGCTTTTCGTGAATGATACTAGGATATCATCCTCTCTTTGTCTTCTCGCTTCTTACAGCTCTCCCAAATTGTTCAATCTAATTCACAGAACACAAGGCTAACTCGTCCTTTTACTAGACGTCACCAAAGATGCAAGGAGTTGCCATCCGTCGAATTCGCTAAATCTGTCTACACAAAGACTCCACACAGTTGCAAATTGCGGGAATACTGTCTGCTTGCCATGAAATTCGTCTACTGCCCCAAAGCCAAACTCGCAGGATATGAAGCAAGTTGGCCCATCGAGGCGCTCCGTGAATTTCAAGAAACCATCCTTGATTTCCACGACGACTTTACTCGCATCGCTCGCGAAGATCCCCAGGACCCTCGATACATTGATAAAAAGAGCAAATGCAGATACCACTTGCATGAAGGAGGATTGGTTTGTTCGGAGAATAAAACTCGTCATGCTATGAGAGTTGGAAAGAACGCCGAGAAGGCACAGAAGAGACGAGCCAGCGATGGTAATGCGTCTGCCGCTGCTCATTCACTGATTGTAAACAATCACAATCATTGTCGGATAATTAAGCGAGCCTGTAACGCCGACCACCGACCACCCACCGATATCTTTTATCCCAACTGACTTCACCTGCTACCTCTTCAGCCTAACCACACCACCATAAACACCACCACAGAATTTCGCGCAATGGATAACTCTCTCAAAGCATTCATGGCATACTTCTGGATCGCCTTTGAGCATCCTTTCTCGCCTTGGTTCTGTCTGTGGTTGTTTATGCTTACGGTCACTGTCTCCGATCTCTGGAAGAAGAGAAAAGAAGGTATGTCAAGACATGTTTATTCCGCCGATTTGCGTCTTTTGATCTTCATCATTCCAGGTCGGATATGAAGATCTACTCCTATCCTCTCTATTCAAGCCCATATGAATTGAGGCTAATACGCGCTGCTAGCGAAAGCTCGAACTGCTGCCCCCTGGTTCCCTCCACACCTCGTACTCGCCCGACAGATCTACAATAACGTCGTGGTATTGCAAATTAAGCACCTCCAGGAACTCTCCGAATCGAACCCCCAGCTAGACCTGGGCGCAGAGATGGAAGAAGCGCGATATATACACAATGCGGCGTTAATCAAGTTGGCAACCGAGGCTCTTAGGAGGGCACTGGCAATCAAGGACCAGAATGACGCTTGCAAGATATTGGCCGCACAGGGAAGCATTGGCGAGGAAATGGCGAGGTGGGTGGCGAATGCGGAGAAAGCCTGTGAGGAGGAATTAAAAAAGGGTTTGAAACTGGTTTGTCTTCCTCTTTTCTTGGTTCTGTCCTGAGATTCTATCGCTCAGAGCTGGAAAATGGTTTCTGTGAATATTGAAGCTACGCGAATTGAGCTAATGAGAGGTGTAGGCAAGGGCTACTACCTCTGATGAATTTGCCGATAGAATCATGTCCTGCGCCTACAATATTATGGATAGAGAGGACCTCGACAAGAAACTCGCAGCCATCGAAGAGAAGCGAGAAGAAGAGAAGGCGTGGTGGGAGGCGAGGAGACAAAGTATCTTGAGCGAGCTGGTTAAGGAGTTTGGAGAGGGAGACCTGGGAATGCCCACACAAAGGGGCTCAGGCAATGATCGACAAGAAGGGAACGGGGAGAGCTCGAAAAATGGAAAGAGAAAGGGGTGCAAGGGGAAGTCAAAGGGCAAGAAGTAATTACGGATGATGATGGGGTGATATACTGATGGATATACTCGTGATATCGAGTGGTGGTTTTCTTTTTCGCCTACATCAGTTGGGTTGATTTGGGTGTATTTTTTTATGCAATTGCTACTCTGCTCGCATCCCGGTGGCGTTAGCCATTTAAGAATATACTAGAGCTAGAGGGGGAAAATGGAAGAAGTTTATGTTGAGAAGACTGACGGAAATCGCAATGAACGTTACAAGTGGCCTTAACAAACCTCTATCGCTCCATGTCACTCAAACCTCTCGTTTAGCAGAAGAGTCTCACAAGTATGTTCATGCTTGCAGGAGATGTCTCTATTCATAACTGCCGTAAAGGATATTGTCCCTTTTGATGAAGTTGGTTGACTAGTGCCTGCTTTCTAGGCGGATTTGGGAATCTGCTATCTGAAGGGTTAGATGTGTTGTATTAGACTTCTTTACTTTCAAGTCAAGGCTTTACCTACCACGGAAGATCCATTGTAACTGTAAGGAGCCTCTGTTAAAGAGGTAAGGGTATCAACAAACATACCTCATGGCTATTTTGGGATTTCCTTATCCTTCCAGTGTCCATAAGCTACTGTCTCGCAACTAGGAACGAACAACGTGATAAGTTGATCATTTTTTCGTTTACTTACAAGTATGGATTGGTAAATTTGAGGAGATAGAATTGCAGCTAGACGCTGAGCCTTATAGTAACTCAACTATTACTAAGTACGGTATCCCATTCGTAAGAGACTTGGTGTTAACTCCGTACAAATGTGAGCTACAACAATATTATCCTGAAAACCTCGCAAGACTCAACAGTTATACGAGTGATCTGGGCTAATTCAAATTGCTATATCTTTATTGGCCTAAGTAACCTAAAGCAAGAAATTTTCCTATTTCAGGGGTCCTAGTAGAATAGACATAAGTTGTGCACAGAGTAATGAACAGGTATCTTACAGTTGGATCAATAACGATTGAATCGAAAACCACAAAAGCCACTTGATATAGCAGGAAGAGCTAGAGAATAGAGGTGGTCTGTTGAATCTAGTCTAAGTTGTCATATATGTATATATATTACAAGTCGTATAGACTACAAGGTTGCCCTCTCACGCTCCCTTTTTTATAACCTCTTACGTATTTTGCACGTGCTGCCTATATACTTGTACTTTAGCGAGCGCTATGTATCCCCTTGCTGCCGTGCCTACTTACAAGTGACCCCCTATCCCCTCCTAGCTGCCGTATCTCGTGAACGGTTTGGGGGCTCTTTCAAGTGAATCAAGAACGTGCACGGCTTTCTTTTGTAAATCTTTGTTGTTTAGAGATTCAAAGTGCCAAATCCTTATCAAAGGATACCTGGAACTGTCCAGGAGATAGTCGCTGATAAAGTCTCATAAAGGAAAGGGAAGAGAAGTTAGAAGTGGGAGTAAGGACAGGTAAGTAGGCAGTAAATAGTTGTTAGCGTAACATGTGCACCCTAGCCTCTTTAGGAAGGTATTATTAGTAGGCTGGAAATAAGCGAGACGCATAACTGTGAGATATTTTATCCGCTTCTGGTTCACTCTTTCCCTTTCTCCTGAATAACATGCTTAAGCGCCAACCATACATGACAGTAAGGATGTAGCAGTGAGATCGTAGGTTGTAAGAGTAACGAATGTACAGATGAAAATTTAAGATCTAGTCTCAAATGGGTGGGCGTGTGGGTGTATGGGGGTTACAGGAGTAGTAGTAGCAGCAGCAGCAGTAGTAGCAAGTATAAGCATTCTGCGATTTGTTATTTGATCGTTATTGATCCAACAGTAATCATGGAATGCAGTGCTAGGACTCTTGCTTACTTACATGCCGAAAGATTGCCACTTCAAACTTTCGACTCCCTCCAAAACCCAAGTAACAAAAACGCTTATGTATAGGATACGTGCATTGCTTCCAAACCTTTCTCCATGGCTACCCTAATTACAAAACTTACAAGCCTCCTTCAAATCCAAAAAAGATTTACGCCCTCTCAACGCCCACATTCATAGAGAACATTCATGTTCTCCAAAAACATCAACATATCTATTCCCTGTTATGAAAAGAGCTGTCACATACGACCATAGACTGAGGAGAATTGGGCATCCCGTCCGCTCTGCCATACACAAGCCTCAGATCGGCAGATTAGTAGTTGGGTGGGTGACCACCAGCGAATACCTGCTGTTGTATGTTTTCTCTTTTTAGTTTTTTTTGCTCTCACTTTTTTTTCTACTGGGGATGCCAAGGGTAGGTTATTCGATGGGAAGTGAATGGATTTTGTGTTCTTTGTTTTTGCGCTGGGTGAATTTTGGGGGTCCTCTCCGGCGCACCAGGGCGCTCTCCTCACAACTCTCGCTTCTGGACCCTGGAAACTTCTACATGCTCAACCTCCAGACCTCCTCTCCAATCCCCTCACACTTCGCAACCTTACCCGGTATACTGCGCTTACAGCAGTCTCAACCATCACACCAGATACATATGCCATCAACGGGACAGTAGTGAGTGGGAATTTGAGCATTGAGAAAGGTAGTATGTCTGTGTATATCGTTTCGGTAAGAGACGGAGGAGAAGGACTGGGAAGACTTGTAGACAGTATACGGGTACCAGAAATAGAGATGATGAACGAGATGCCTAGTCTACCCCGTAATCCGCATATTTTGTTCAGTGCAGATTCAATTGGTTGTCATATCCTGCGCTTCGATGCAAATGTCCGTGTTAGTTGATTGCGCGTTCTCAAATCTCGTCCTTTAGTTGGGAAGCGAGCTGGGAGTACCACTTGATTTCAATGGAATCAAATTCTTGGGGAATAATCGTACTCCACAAACTCGGCACTGGGCACATTTTTACGTGTTGAAATAGATGATGGGGGAGTTTGGGAAAATTGCGAGGCTAGAGGGGAATGTGAGCATCGGACCTGCTTACAGTGATTTTGCGCTTGATGGCGAGAGGAATGCGTTTGTGACGGTTCATGATCGAGAGCTGAGGAAGATTACTCCAGATGGAGAGTAGGTCATAGATATAGGAGATGAGGAGGGTTTGAGGTCACTGGATCATATTGCTGCTGTTTTAGGAGTAAAGGGGAATAAATTGTTTGTTTGTACAGGCTGTTCTCTGAATGGAATCGACAGTGGGGGAGCAAGCTGTTTATATGAAAGTTTAAGGCGTGGTTGTAGTACACATACTACATAGCGAGGTGTAAGGTGCAAGAATTCCTAACTGGATTAGTAAGAGTAGGAAAGGATTTAGTTTGCATATCTTGTTGTTTCACGTAAGATTAAAGAATAAATCAACTACAGTAAAGGACTTAATAACTGATATACTACAACTCCAATCCTCGGTGGGAAAACTCCCAATGATATCCTCGACGTCGATCGGGAAATCCAAAGTGTTATTGCGTACTGCGACGGATTTGTTACATGTGCTTATGCTGTTATAGTGTAGGAAATCTATAGATATAATATCTCAATGTTTCGATCATTGAGATCAGGAATCTGCTCTAAAGGTGTATTTTCGGCGAGTTTCTCCTGTTTATATATCATCTCGGATAAAACACGAGTTGTGAATCATGGGATCTCAGATCTGACTTCTGAGCTTTGACAATGGACTAGGTAATGTCAAGTAATGGAACAAATGTTTTACAGTAGGTATGATTTGGCTCTTAGAGGTAAAGACAACTTACCAGAAACCTGTGATGTTGGCTGTGCAGGAGAATAGAAGATGTATTCTGTGTTATGTCAAAACAGGTAATCTTCTACCCCGCCATTCGGAACCCGGCCCGGATGCGATAGCCCTGGAAGCCGAGGTGTCCGGATAAGACAGCCGATTCCCGACAAAGCTCCGAGCATGTAAACAACGCTCCAAAAATCCAGCGACAACAATCATACTTCCAGAAAAAAGCGCGACAATCAACAGCACAAAAATACAAATACAAATACACCTACCAAACCCCATCTACCGACCTCGATTTTGTCGCATGCAGAAGAACCGCGCAAACCAATGGCAGAATTACAGCGAAGAATCGAATTACAATCAATAGAAGACCTCCAATACCTCGCAGCCAACATCCGACGCGGCGCAAATGAGAAGATAGACCAGGCTTTGCCTCCCATGGAAGGCGAAGGCGAGGATGCCATGAGAAAGAGGGTGGAGGAGGATGTGCATGCTGTTTGTCCCCCCTCACTTTCCGCGATAGGAATATGTTGCGAATGCGCCAGCTAATGTTGGGTGGGATAGTATATCAACCAAGTCTTCCAAGTCATATCTCCGAATATTACGATTAATGGCCTACCGCCGTCGCCGACGCTTATTGAGCAGGTTCTTTCGAATACTGTGTCTTCGAGCTCGGGCGTGATTGAGGAACATGAACCGTTTAGTCATAAGCTCTTCTCAAAGGCGAAGGATAATGCGAGGCAGGAGGAGGACCTTATAGAGGAAATTGCTGCGCTGCGGAGGAAGGTTCCGGGTGTGGTGGTGGAGAAGAATAAGAAGAGATTCAAGGAAGAGACTGAGGCAGATGATGAGGCTCTGAGGGCAGTTGGGGAGAGGATGAAGGAGGAGAAGGAGGGGAATGTTTTGGGGGTTGGACGGTTGGAAAGACAGGAAGGTGTGGAGGCAGGTTGGGAGATGGGCATTAAGGGGTTGCAGAGGACGATGAAGACTATGCCAGAGATGGTGGCGAGGAGTGAGAGAGCAAGGAAGGCTGAGGAGTACGTCAATGGGATGCATGGGAAATAGTGAGGATGTTGAAATTGGTCGTACATATCATCTCTTTTCGGAGTAGCGGTCGGGAGGTTCCATGGATGAGTTTCCAATGTTTAGGATATGGCGTTCTGGTCGCATGTTTATAGGAAGGTTTTGAGATACCATGGCGAAGAACACAGCAAGGTCGAAGAATTTGAACTTATATTGACACGCTCCGCTGCCCCTCATCCCCCTCTCTTTCTCAGTCATGGTTTCATGCTTGTCAATGTTGCCTTCGAGGTTATGTATGAGACATGGTCATTACTCTGTCCACACCTACCTTACGATGATAATATCGTACTTTGCAAAAGCTCTCGCAAAACCAAAACACTTATTTTTATAATTGGTTTAGAACAATCATTGAATGTTAGATTTTTACTCATTTTTTAACAGTTGAGTGTTGGGTCTACGAGAACAACTGCGGCTACTAAGAACATTATACTATAACCCCAGGCTTTCAAGAAGTTACGCCCTTGAAGAACGTCCTCTTAGGACTTATTTGTTGATCTTCTACTAAGTTGAAGTTGATAACTTCCATGATCATGAGAATTTGATGTATATTTCAAAACGTGACTATGGATCGGCAGGTATGTTACTGTCATCTTTCGATGCCGTCTGCCCAATATTTTCGCCTTCCTCAATCATGTCCACATTTCCCTCATATCCATCATCGTCTTCGCTACCCTTGTCTTTACTTCCCTCGCCATCTTCTTTGCCCTGTTTCTCGCCCAGTTTGGCGTTCTTATTCTTAAGCTTAGCCGCCTTCCGCTTGGGAATGACAGCTAAGAAAGCTTGTCCCCAATCACCAGTTTCCATCCATTTTAGCATGATTTCCACAACATGGTTGACGGTCAGTACAGTCCGACTCTGCATAGTCATGAACTCTCCAATCGGCAACCTTGCTGTTGGAATTCCCCGTTCTGTGGCTCTTTTGTAACAAAGTCCTTTATGTCGATTCTTGTCCACGATCCCACCGATTATGTAGCTGGTATTTGGTGACAGGCGATCCAAGGTGTGAGGCGAATCTGAACTCAAGTAGACAATTGAAGGCTGATCTTGCTCTTCGACTTGATCTGCGACTTTGGCTGGGAGATCCAATTCAACGTTTTCATCATCCTTTGGCAGCAGGGCTCCAGCTAGCTTTCCACCGCCAGGTCCTCTCATCATGCCATCTAATTCACTGGCAGCTTCGACAAAGTTCTTTTCCAAGAACCTAACACCCTTCCAGCTCAGATGAGTATTCGCAAGCACGGTTTCAAACCTAGTCTGCAAAGCCCCACCGAAAGAGCTAATAACAAGATGGGACTTGAACAAGGCCTTCCTATTATCTGAATGGCATCTCGTGATCTGAGCACCCATAGAAATGATTTCACCCTCCGTCATAAGATCATTGAAATCGCAATCCAAAATGATTGTAATTGGGAGTTGGATAGGGGTTCCCTTCTGCTGGACCTGAGCTGGTTGCGGAGCTTCAATCTCTCCACTTTCGATTTTGGCTTTCAATTCGGCCTTTGCTTGTTGCTTCTTGACTTGCTTCTCTTTATGCTTTTCTCGACGCTTGACTTTGCGGTATTCTTTGGCGGCTTCCCATTTTTCTTTTTTGGCTATCTTCTTACGTTGGCTTTTGGATAATTGTGATTGGTCCCCATTTGGGACGGTGGTGGATCCATCGTTGTGTTCAGCTTCGTCCTCATGCTCCTCAGATGCGTCGTCTTGGTGGGGTGATGACTCTTCTGGGACTGCAGTTATTTGTGGGTGCGAATTGGCTGTAGAGGATTCCGTAATTGATATTGGGTTGGTAATGTTTTCAGCTGAACTGAGTTTCCGGATTTTGGATGGGCGCTCTTCGATGTCCTCCATTTTGCGCCACAGTCGGAAAGTTGTGGAGATTTTGTGAATATCAATTCCAAACCTCGTGACGTCGAACTTTTGGAAGGATTTCAACATGCAATGGTGGGCCATCGGCCTTCGTGGATCCGATGCCGGTGACGGGGCCGACATGATGCCCCGGCCGGGACTTTACGCCCACGTGACTATCATGCATCACGTCGCGTCGGGTGCGCGTATCCCCAGCCAGAACCTGAGCGCGAAGGTTAAAGTGGGTTTTGAAAGGAGTCTATTTCAAGGTCCTGCACATTGTCCTGCCTCTTAAGAATACTTTGCACGATCTCATATTGTGTGAAGATGTCCTCACGACCGGAATTGAAGGTAATCTCCCCAAGATTTGACTTCTTCAACGCCACCCTATCACTAACACCCTACAGGTTGACGATGAAGGCGGATTCATCAAGTTCTTCAAATCTCTACCTTCAAAAGATAATGATACCATAAGAGTTTTCGACCGGGGAGATTGGTATACTGCCCATGACGAAGACGCATCTTTTATTGCCAAAACCGTGGGTATTGGAACTACTTTTTACCAATTCGTATCTAATTGAAAGCAGGTATACAAAACTACTTCTGTTCTACGACAACTCGGCAGAAATGACTCCTCTGGCCTGCCGTCTGTTACCATGTCCATTACAGTCTTCCGAAACTTTCTACGAGAAGCCCTTTTTCGATTAGGCAAACGAATAGAAGTTTGGGAGAGTAGCGGACGCATGAACTGGAAAGTTACAAAGCAGGCTTCGCCCGGAAATCTACAAGATATCGAAGAGGAATTAGGAGGTCAATTCGATGGCGCCCCAATTATACTCGCCGTAAAGGTTAGTGCGAAGGCTTCGGAAGCCAGAAATGTTGGGGTTTGCTTTGCGGATGCGAGCGTTCGGGAACTGGGAGTTTCGGAATTCCTGGACAACGATCTATACTCGAATTTTGAATCCCTTCTCATTCAATTAGGTGTCAAGGAATGTTTGATACAAGTCGATAAGACGGATAAAGATGTGGAATTGGCCAAACTCAAGACGATCATAGATTCCTGTGGTATCGCCATCTCAGAACGAGCTTCAACCGACTTTGGCATAAGGGATATTGATCAGGATTTGGCAAGACTGTTAAAGGACGACAAAGCTGCGGGAACTCTGCCTCAGACTGATTTGAAACTAGCAATGGGTTCGGCTGCGGCTCTGATTAAATATCTGGGCGTTTTGCACGATAACACAAATTTCGGACAGTACCAACTTTATCAACACGACCTTTCGCAGTTCATGAAACTAGATGCATCGGCTCTCAAAGCGCTAAACCTCATGCCTGGACCACGAGATGGAGCCAAGACTATGTCGCTTTATGGGCTACTCAACCACTGCAAGACGCCTATTGGTAGTCGCTTGATGTCGCAGTGGTTGAAGCAGCCTTTAATGAGCAAGAAAGAAATTGAAAAGAGACAACAACTGGTGGAAGCTTTTGTAGAGGATACTGAGTTGAGACAAACCATGCAGGAGGAGCATCTACGATCAATACCCGATTTGTATAGACTGGCCAAGAGGTTTCAGAAGAAAATGGCAAATTTGGAGGATGTTGTAAAAGCGTATCAGGTTGTCATCAGACTGCCGGGTTTTATTGGTACGCTTGAGGGAGTGATTGATGAGCAATACCAAGGACCATTGGATGAGGCGTATACCATCAAAATCAGGGAACACTCGGACAGTCTCGCAAAATTGGTAGAAATGGTTGAGACAACAGTGGATCTTGCTGCTATGGATAACCACGAATATATCATCAAACCTGAATTTGATGACAGCTTACGAACCATTCGAAAGAAGCTTGACCGGTTGAAGCATGACATGGACCAAGAACACAGAAGTGTAGGAAAAGATCTGGATCAGGAAGTAGAGAAGAAGCTATTCCTCGAAAACCATAAAACACACGGCTGGTGCTTCCGTCTCACGAGAACAGAAGCTGGGTGTATCCGAAACAAGGGCAAATACTCAGAAGTATCAACGCAGAAAAATGGCGTATTCTTCACGACAAGCAAGCTTCAGAGCTACCGAAGAGAATTTGATCAATTGTCGGAAAACTACAATCGTACTCAGAGTAGCCTGGTCAACGAAGTCGTCGGCGTCGCTGCTTCTTATTGCCCGGTGATTGAACAATTGGCTGGTGTCCTTGCTCACATGGATGTTATTGTGAGCTTTGCACATTGCTCTGTTCATGCTCCTACATCATATGTGAGGCCAAAGATTCATCCTCGAGGCAAAGGAAACACGATTTTGAAGGAGGCCAGACATCCTTGTATGGAGATGCAAGACGATATTCAATTCATCACCAATGATGTTACTCTCGAAAGAGGCTCCTCTGAGTTCTTGATTATTACAGGTATGTTCAGTGCTATTGAATCAATCGAGTATGCCAATAGCTAACATATGTCTAGGACCGAACATGGGAGGTAAGAGCACTTACATCCGACAAATAGGAGTAATTGCTCTCATGGCACAAATCGGCTGCTTTGTACCATGTTCCGAGGCCGAACTTACAATCTACGACTGTATACTCGCCCGAGTCGGGGCCAGCGACTCCCAACTCAAAGGTGTCTCCACATTCATGGCCGAAATGCTCGAAACTGCCAACATTCTCAAATCCGCAACCTCAGAATCTCTCATCATCATCGACGAGCTGGGTCGTGGAACTAGCACATACGATGGTTTCGGCCTCGCATGGGCAATTTCAGAACATATTATCAAGGAAATTGGCTGCCAATCCATGTTCGCAACTCATTTCCACGAACTCACCGCGTTGGTAGACCAATACCCTCAAGTAAAGAATTTGCACGTCGTAGCTCATATTGACGATAACGGCAAAGCGAAGCGAGAGGTTACTTTACTGTATAAAGTTGAAGATGGAATTTGTGATCAGAGTTTCGGTATCCATGTTGCGGAACTCGTGAGATTTCCTGAGAAGGTGGTTAACATGGCGAAGAGAAAGGCAGATGAGCTGGAAGATTTCACTAGTAAACATGAAGGGCAGGCTGTCAAGTATGAGAAGGAGGATGTTGAGCAGGGCAGTGCTTTGTTAAAAGATGTACTTGTCAAGTGGAAGCAAGAGTGCGAGGGCAAGGAGTTGAGCAAAGAGCAGAAAGTCGGTTTGATGAGAGAGTTGGTCAAGGGGAATGAGCAGTTGTTGGCTAATCCCTTCTTTAAAAGTATCAAGGCTTTGTAAGATATTCTTGGCTGGAAGGGATTGGTGTGTTGGCGTTTAGTACGGTGGTTGTGGTTGGCGTTTTACCAAGGGGTTGGGATCTGGGACATGGCTGCTGCGGAGTATTCTGTACCAAATGTAGCAATATAAGAGCTAGCAGCTCTTACATATATAATTGAGTCTGTACGTATAATGAACCGCCATTGTATGTGGGCATTCGTGATTATCTTCTGGAGTTATTTTACTTATTAATATCTAGGGAGTTCTAAATATCCTAACCCTTGCAAAACATCAAAAAGTCTACTCAAGTACTGTAGCTATTTGAACACTCTAGAATAACCTCATATATTCTTGAAGCTTACGTGAAACAGGTAGATCTAAAGAGTAAAAGTCTTTCCACTGTTACACAGCTATGCATTTCCATACCCAGACCCGATTTTCCCACTTATCTTAACATGTGTATTTCGCATCTCTTTGAATATTTCTCGGAGGAATGTTGTGAAGAGATAAGCTGCCTATACGGTGCTATATATATTAGTGCTTTGGCAATTTCAAATTTTGCTCGTAGACTGCAGCTTCTGCAATTCCGTGATAAGAGGATATCCGGGACATCACTCTGTGAAATTTGTTCCATTTTAAACCCGCGGATGGAAATAAGCGAATGTGGAGACCAAAGAGAAAAGCAATGATACTCGAGTACAATCCACATTCTAGTTTTGGGTTGCAATACTCTGCCGCTTGGACTGCGCTCAACTTCCAGTTCAAAGGCTCATAAGAACACCTCAAAAAACAGAATCCAACAAATCATCTCTATCTCTTCTCAAACTCGCAGCACCACTTCCGCTACATCCAATCGCCCCATCCAAACTTTCGAACATCCCCTCCGTCTCAATGTTCTGTCCAAATCCATCACTGTTACTATGAATAACAAGACTTGCTCCACGGGCCTCTGGGAACTTCCCAACCTCATACACCCCTCCCGGTCCTCTGAATAGATCATCTTTCTTCAGAACCCTGACATGAGTTTGCCTTCTCAAAGCCATCTTAGCGAGTGGGATGATCTCCGGATCTGCGAAATCGCTAAAAGCAAAGATCCGCAGATTTGTGAAGATGTTTTGATCGGAGAGAGTTTTGAGAGCGAGCACCATGAGGCGGTTTAAGAGAGGTGCACCGATTTCTTTGGCGAAGATTGCCGCTGGGTTGTAGGTGTATACATATCCTCTCCCACATAACGCTTCTAGTGCTGAGAACTCGTTGAGGGCTTGTTGGATGGCGATATTGAGTAATAACTCCAGAGAAATGACTTGGTCGTATGTCTCTGTGAACTTTCCTCTGACATCCTTGATGAGCTCCGGTGCATGCTTTTCCGAGGAAATGAGGTATTCCAAAAACGAGATAGTTTCACCCGTACTGGTCGTTTTCACTTCCCTCCTCGCTGGCAATCTCCTGTCCTTCACAAGATGATAAACAAGATGTTTCCTCAACCCCTCATCATACGCCCACCTCCTCCCCTCATCCTGCTTCTCCTCCATCCCCAAAACACCCCACCCATCCCCAACTTCCACCCCTCTCACCTCCTCCCTCCCCAACCCACAAACCCTCATCATCACATCCACATACTCAAAATCCATATGCACAGCCGCACTCAAAACCACCTCTCTAACCAGCACTTTTCCCTGACTATTCCTTCCAAACCGCACAATCTCATGACGTCCCTTATACACATGATCCCCAACCATCTCACAATTAGAAACCACAGGCGTGAGAAGGGTATGGAATGCACCTTCCATGTTAGTTATCCGATCCCAGTTCTCTCTTCGTTTGTGGGTCTCGAATTTCACTGCTAATGCGCTGTTCTTTTTCTTGCGCATTAAGTGGGCGACTAAAGGTTTTGGGATGAAAGGGGAGTAAGAGATTAGAGGTGGAGGAATGAGAGAGGGGTTTTGGAGGTAGAAGGCTCTTGGGTCGGAATTGGGGGGGATTGGTGAGGGGTGGAGAGTGTCTGAACCATTTTGGATGGCTGATGGGAGGTATGGTGGTGGGGGCTTGAGTTTTAGAGATAAAGACATTCCTTGTTTTCTCTTGTTGATTTACGGAGAGGATATTGTAGTCTGTTTTGGCTTTCTGATGAAGTTGGGAGGATGAAATGAGAACGTCGTGGCCTGGAGCGGCTGATTATGCCAAGGTTATTGTGCCTGGGTGCGAGGTGCGTGACAGCAGCGTATTACGCTATAGATGTTATCATTGGACGTTCGTGAGAATAATGTCTGCAGTGGAGAGTAACACATTGTATAAACTTTAGCTAAGTGCCCTATTGCTGTTGGTGGGTGAAATATAAAGAAGGAAGTGGTCATTGTGTAATTATACGTTGGGTTCGTAGTTTCATTATTGTAATACTCGGACTACTTTGAATATAGAGAAAAACTTGGATAAAGACTTATTAGTTTGGTAGAGCAACGAGATGTTTCGATTACCAGTCTTTTCTTCCAATATTCATGTAGAAATAGAGGAGAAGCTCATACAGTTTCTAAATTATACTTTTCGTGAACAAAGTATTTTGGTTGTTTACAGTCACGGCTGTGTAAAAGAACAAATACCGAAGGCTTGTTGTAATACTGACCCAACAGTGACTGGAATTTCACTATCAGGGTTGAGAGAATAAAAGAAGTAGCTCAAAATCTGTTATGTATCACTGTTTCCATCCTTTCATACCCTCTTCCAAAGACTTGACAAGTTTTTTACTCACAGCCATTTCAGAAAAACTAACCCGATCAGTCCACCAATCCAACCAGCTTTCCACTCTTGCACCTTCCTCTGGATCCAACAATCCAGGACTCACATCAATCACACTCGGTCTCCAATCGCAATGCCAAAATACCGTGGCGCCACACACCTTACAAAACTCCCTCATGACTCCTTCAGAACTGCCATACCGCTTCAAGGTTCCAAATTCGAAGTCTAGAGGGGTCCCATCTTCCTTGAAAATATTGCACTTTGGCACAAACGCCCAAGGCTGTATCTCGAAACCGGAATTTTCACGACAAGATGTACAAGTACATAACCCGGCGAGATATTTTGTATCATTGCTGCGCAAGAACCATAGTTCCTTCTTTGCGTTCGCATTTGAGCCCGAGTGAAATGGTACTATCAAATCTGAGTATGGGGATTCTGCCTTCTTTGAGTTATCGTTTGGTCGTGTGATGTAGAATTCCACACCACCGCAGTAGCATCGTGCTTGTAACTTTTCATCCTGTTCTTTGGTTCGTTCTCGTGGAGGGAGTGTTTGGAGAGCACCTTCCGCAATCAGTTCTTTCCCATCCCCATCGTTGAATAAACATCTTGGCAAAGCTCTTTTTTTCCCGTTTTGATCTTCAATATCCTTCAGCCATACGGATATCCCGCCATCCAATGTTCCCTCAATCCACTTGGTGCCTGTCCAGTTGACTATTCCTTCTGTTTTGTCCCATATCCCGGTAGACATATGCCAGCTATTGCCCTCATGTCCATTATATGAAAACAGGACGTGGGAGCCACAAGTCGAACAGAAGTATCTAGTAAAGCTCGGCTTTGGGGTGAAACTGGTGAGGTTATACTCTGCGGGGTCGAGAGTATGATCTGAGGGTAACCTAATGTATGAGATACCGCAAGAACCAGTTTCTTGCCGGCACATTGTACACAGACATAGAGCTCGACTTTTGGGGAGACTCGAATTGGGGAACTCGATTGTATATGTGAAGGCTTTGCAAGCGCAAGTTGCGTTGACAGTTGTAGTTGCCATAGTGGGGTACTTGCGAGAAGTTTGGTTGAGAATTGTTGCTCGATTCGTGAAGCTAGTTTGGGGGTTCTCGGATAAGGTATTCTGGTAATCTCGAGTTCGAAAAATGAAAGAAAACGATCCCTACCTCTCTAAATACTGTTCTAATCTTTCGTATCTATTCACGTCTCTTCCTTGGTCTCGTATCCAGTGACGTCACATAATCTGATAAGGAGGTTGTTTGGTAAGCCAGTATTCGAGTATGGTGCATACTTCCCCCTTTAGTAGACACTTGAGGGGCGTATGGCTCCTTTTGGTACATGCTGGATAGTTTCAGTATCATATCAAGAGAAAATTTTGTTACAAAGAGGAAAGTTTTGATGTCCCAAATTCAATTGCTGCTTGCCGGTACCGGGTGTCCAATCCCGAGGGACCAGCATCCGAGACCCACAAGATTCCGCACTCAACGCCATCACAATACAAGCACCAAATCCACCGGTATCGCATGCTTTTGTTGTATAAGCGACCCTTACCTCGGGTAAAAGTACATTGTCTTTTTTACAATCCCACACGGATTCCGCTACATGGGCCCAGTGGAACCTTCTCCACGAAACTTTCCCTATGCTCAGCATGATAATGATGATTTTGAGGCCATAACTCGGTATTTGACAAATTTTTTCCTTGACCGAGTCATGGATTTCCACAATTCGCGCAATGAAAAAAATCCATCTTATTACCGGAGCCCGTTCCTCAGCCTTATGTGTATATACTTGCCGCCGCTCCGTTAATGGCGTTGAAAAGGAGATCATACGTTGGCTCGCTTAAGTGTCCGAATTATCACCGCCCTGCCAAGTCTTCAGAATAGCTTCTGTATGGATGGACAGGTGGTTTTGGTGGGTTTTATGAAGAGATGTAGTAGGATACTGTCCATGTAATCTGCTTAATTAGAGCCGCTGGGTCAATCTAGTACTTGTTTCCACATGTATTGGATTATTCTCAAATTGTATTTATACAGGTCTCCCCGTTCTTTCATCCGTGCCTTCTTTCACTTGTCACTCATACCTTAGTCTCTCCCCTCGCTTTCGGTACTGTACTCATATTTAGCTCACTTTGTTCCACACTAAAATCTCTATCATATAAAAACTCCTCCAGAATCAAATAGCATGACGGAAACTGCTCAACCGCCACGGGAATATGCATCTATTGCATCCCCAATACCAGCAACTCGAACGAATACCCACGAGTCCAGAATCTGCCAAACAACAACACATGTTTCACATAAAGAGATACGCGATCCAGAACTAGACGTCAATCTCCCATACAGAACTCTCGACGACGGTGCCAACTTGAAGGAATACCAAGTCGAGACACCGTCCGGTGAGATTGACGGTGGCCTAGAACCAGACGGAAAGACAAATTGGAAGCTCGTCACATTCAAACCAAATGATCCAGAAAACCCCAAAAATTGGTCAAAAGCTTTTAAATGGTATTGCACCATGGTTGTGGCATTGACTTGTTTCGCGGTTGCATTCTGCTCTTCGGTTATCACAGCAGATATTGTCGGTATGGAGGGGGAGTTTAATCGATCCGAGGAGGTGGCCCTTGTTAGTATTTCGATATTCGTTGTGGGATTTGGAATAGGTATGTGAACTTATGATGAACTTGTGTTCGTTTAGAATTCAAAGTTAATGAAATCCCAGGGCCAATGGTTTTTGCTCCCCTCAGCGAAGTTCTCGGCAGACGAATCATCTACGCATCCACTCTACTTGTCGCCGTTATATTCATCATTCCCTGTGCTTTGGCACCAAACATCCAGACTCTCCTAGTATGTAGAGCCATTGACGGAATAGCCTTTTCAGCTCCAATGACGCTTGTTGGTGGAACGCTCGCCGATATGTGGCGTACAGAAGAACGAGGAGTTCCTATGGCAGCTTTTTCAGCAGCACCGTTCATCGGGCCCGCAATTGGTCCGCTAGTTGGTGGATTTCTCTCCGATGCCCTGGGATGGAGATGGTTGTACTGGATTCAACTTATTCTCGCCGCCTTCGTTTACATCTTGATGGCTTTCACAGTCCCAGAAACCTACGCCCCAACCATTCTTGCTCGACGCGCAAAGAAGCTCCGAGAATCCACAGGTGAAAAGGAGCATGTCACAGAACAAGATATCGACATGCGACCTTTCAGAGAACGCCTCGGTGTCTTCCTCATCAGACCTTTCCAGCTCCTCTTTGGCGAATTGATCGTCTTCCTCGTTTCCGTATACATGTCCGTTCTGTACGGCTTATTATACATGTTCTTCGTAGCGTTCCCAATCGTTTATCAACAAGGAAAGGGATATTCAGCAGGTATCACAGGATTGATGTTCATCCCCCTCGCACTCGGCGTCGTTGCCTCAGCATGCTGCGCTCCATTCGTCAACAAGCACTATCTAAAGCTCAGCGCAAAACATAACGGCTCCCCACCCCCCGAAGTCCGACTCATTCCAATGATGGTCTCCTGTTGGTTCATTCCCATCGGTCTCTTCATCTTCGCTTGGACCTCCTAT
The DNA here is from genome assembly GCA_900536445.1 of Hymenoscyphus occultus. Taxonomy (NCBI): domain Eukaryota; kingdom Fungi; phylum Ascomycota; class Leotiomycetes; order Helotiales; family Helotiaceae; genus Hymenoscyphus; species Hymenoscyphus occultus. The sequence goes on along the minus strand of UNPT01000095.1, from coordinate 29,061 downwards.
CCACATCTCTCCTGGGCCGGCCCAGCAATCGGCGGTTTCCCCGTGGGATTCGGATTCATATTCCTCTACAATTCCGCAAACAACTACCTTGTTGATTCGTATCAGCATCAAGCTGCTTCCGCGCTAGCTGCCAAAACCTTTCTAAGAAGTTTCTGGGGTGCGGCGGTGGTGCTTTTCACGGCGCAGATGTATGCGAAAGTCGGATATCAGTGGGCTTCTAGTATTTTGGCTTTCATTTCTTTGGCTTGTTGTGCGATTCCGTTTTTGTTCTACTTTTATGGAGAGAGAATAAGGAGACATAGTAAGTTTGCGTATAGTGGGGATGATGAGGAGACTTTGAAGACCAGTGCTGGGGAGAGAGCTACAGAGGCGGATTTGGAGAGGGCGAAAAGTTATGTTAGTAATCCATAAACGGGGTTGAGTATATAATGAGGAAAAGAGCTTGGTGTATTGTTATTTCTAGAGGATAGAATTTAGTAGATTTAGAATAGGTAGAACAGATTTCTCTTTGGTGTTTAGATTAGTCGTTTACCAAGGCAGATGGTATCTACAACACAAACTAATTATGATAGACTGTTTAAATAGTGTTTCAAGATTTAACTCTCAATTTGTTCTCACAGTAATCTCGCTGTGTCAGGAACGCATTCAATGATTCTCATTACTACATTAGTGAGTAGTCCAAAAACACCCATGTATACAAATACATCCTAAAAATATAAAAAATCCCTCTCATTCTTCTTCTTCAACCCCATTGAATCTTCTAGCATCCTACCTGGTGGCAGTTATCGCCTAAAATCAACTTCCGAAATTCTCCCCCTAAAAAAGCGACAAGCCGACAAGACCCACAATTCACCCTCCACCATTTCTCCTTCCTCCAGCAAACAAACAAACAAACATAGGCACAAATAAGACCTGCCTCAACATATCAAATACAAACAAGCACAGAGGGCGTGGCGCAGTGGTAGCGTATCTGATTCCAGTATTAAAGTGAACACTTTGGGTTTCCAGATGGTCGCCCGTTCGAATCGGGTCGTCCTCAAATTTGCTTTTTTTCTTGCTTTGGGTTTTATGGGGGTGGAGGTAATCGGCTCTTTTTTTGCTGAGGGTAAGGGGTTGGGGATGGAGGGGGTTGGAGGGGAGAGTTTTGTGGGTGGTGGTGGTGTTAGAGGTGAATTGTTTGTTGTTCGCTGGTTAAGCAGCAGACTTTGTTCAACCTTAGTAGATTCTATGGTTAGTTCACAGCAAGATATTCTAGAAAGGATATCTTTGTATGCGACAGACGACAGAGTCTTGTATAATGGAATAAAGTACGTACATTGGTCTCGATAAATAAGCACTTGTCTCTCTTTACTTTTACCCTTCCTTGCGACTGAACCCACAATTCTAAAGTATTTCTAGTGCCAACCCCATATAAGTATTCTTATAAGTACACAGGAAAGAGTAATGGCCCCTATCTTAAAACAACTAGTAGTAGATGACTTCAAAGTCTTGTTAGAGATACATGATATGTATGCGCAAGTAGGCAGCATTGAAGTCTGGTTATTATCTAGTATATACGTGAAGGAATATCTTTTAGTTCCTTAAAATAATCAAGAAATATGCTTAAAGGATCTAGATCCTACTAATTGGAATTGTGAACATTACTAGATAAGAGTGAGGAAGTACCCTTTTTCAGCTTCTTAGGACGCTGAAATGACAACTAGAAGCTGAGCTAAAGAAGAAGTGGATGAATCTGTTTTTCCAAAGGTGAATCAGTTTCTCTCGGCTTTTAACGCATGTTTGTCTAATCACTTAGGTCATGATGGTTACACCTCTGAGTGGAAGTATAAGGTGGAAATCCACTTACGACAAAATAGCTGACCCTCTTCTTGAATTTCCTACTTACAAGATATATGAATACATTTTCTTATTAGCTCTAGGCAAGAGAGGCACGAGAAAAGTTTTTGAAGAGTTGGACTTTCTGAGACAAGACTAACTTCTTCCTGAGCCTTCTGACCACTAGCACTAGAAAAATGAATACAAAAGATAACGTGCTTGTCCCTCTAATAGATCCGCCAAGGTCAAAGCACTACTATCAAACTAAACGATGATAGCAAAAATGACAGTGACATCTAGGTTAATAGCAAATAGTTTGAAGGAGATAATACTTCCTAGTGAAAAGAGATATTCAGATCATACTTTATGTATGCAATTCTTTATCAGTTGGCAGGTCCACACTAGCATTATGTTTCTCTCATTGATAGTGATTCAAAGGTGTGGCTGCCACAACGTTATTATGAACTGTGTTGTTTGTGAGAAGTCAGACCTTTTGATTGAGATTTTGTTAAGCTTACTCCTTCTAGCGTTACGAAATACGTGATATTTAAAGTGCGTCTTAAAATAGCACTAGTATTTTCAATCAAAGAATCATCGTCATATCGTTCTTGGGAATGCCTGGAATGACTCACTAGCTGTGTGGGCTATATGGTGGCCAGCTTGTCTTATTTGCTACTTAAAAATGAAGCAGTTTCTTATACTCAACTCTAGCGAGGCTACAGCATCAATTTCATCGCACGCAGGTTCATCAAAGCTCTGCTCTACCTATTGCAGAATCAATGACTGTTTCGCCTTCGCTGGTGAGTAAAACATCCTTTACAAGAACGTAGTTCATTTCCCTCTCTCTAAGATAGCGGCAACTAAGTCTCAATTAGAGGGTTAACATGGACGTAAACAGAGAATCTGTATTCGACAGTAACGTTCTGATTTACAGCAAGAGATCTAAAGGAGGTGGCTTTTACAACGAACAAAGAACATTCAGATGAAGACAAAACATTCAAATGCTATCTCCAGTACTTTGTCCAAGGCATCTAGTTGGTTAGAGAAAAAGAAGGCTGTATGAGTAAATTTAGAAGAGAGAAAGGGGTCAAAGGAGTTACTCTTCAGCTTGATGTTGAGAGCCATTCCTATAAATACGAGATAGACTGTTGTTCAATAACCTCACATTTAACTACGGACGGGAGATACTCAGAAAGCACTAGCTTAAACAGTGATAGCTCTGCCCTTAGCGAATTACTGTGGAGTTTGGAGGACATTCTGCGACGTGATATCCAAGGGGGCAAAAGCTTTTATTGGACAGATATAGGCGAGCAATAAAATGATTGTGAATATAGACGAGATTACGACAGTAAAATATTTTATCAACAGCAAGAGGTCTAAAGGACGAAACGCTCATCACGTATGGAGAACGTTCAGAAGAAGAGACAGAGAGAGGAAACAGGACACAGGATGGAGGGGAGAGAAGAGAAGAGGCAGAAATTCGATTCTTCTCACGCTGAGCGTGTACAAGTGCTCTTCATTTGTTGGTTTTCTAATGTTGGCCAGGAGTATCCACGTTTGCAGAAAAACGCCGCCAGTTTCTGAAGAAGCACTATTAATAGTTGGGTGCTAAACAACGTAAATGATCTTGAGAAGAATCAGTCTCGTCGTGACGTTTAGGTACTGTAGGTCATGAAAGCGTGTATACCTGCTGACCTCGATATAGATGTCAACTATCTTGATACCAAATTTCTTTCTACTGTTGCCACCTGAAAGTTATATGTATTCTTAAAAAAGATCTACTCTTTCTAAGCTCCTGTTGCCGGTAGTTGTTGTAATTGAAGTAGCCAGGAGTTTGAACTTCCATTTTATTATAAGTTAGGGTTTCGCTACCTTCGAATAAAATGGCGAGCCTATCCCTTTATACAGGATTGCCTTGTACTACATCTGGTGCCTAGTAGCTTAACAGGCGTCCTAAAACAGACTGATATAAAAGTAGTTCTATTTCATTATAGTTCGTATTCCCGTTCTACTAAATAGCTTACATTTCTAGTATTGTTGGGGGTAAAGGTAGTAGAAGCTGTTTGTACGAGAACTTTAGACGTTGACTACCGTAGAAGAGTGAAGTTAGCAAACTTTGTTATAAGGAAGATTTGACATACAATAAGTACTAGTTGGGCTGCTTATATATTAAGAAGGCTAGATGGCGAAGAAAGCTTTACTAGACATTTAAATAAAGTTAGATAGTTTTGTAAATAGTAGGTATTAGAACGCGTTAACTACTGCGGCTATAAGAAATAAGATAAGAAGTGCTAAGGCTTCTCTATGATTACACCTAAATCCATATAGAAGAACTGAAATAAAGGTAAAACAAAGATATAAAGATAATAGAATAACTACGTTAATATTAAGAAAATTTAAGGAAGTAAGGCTTAGACGATATAGTAGAACAGACCATTGAAGCGGTCTTAATATACAACTCCTTGAAATTTGGAATTAGTTTAGGTATCCCGCCCCCCCTAAAGAAGACTGTTAACACATTTTCTTTGGGGACCTACTTTGGCCATCTCGTCAAAATTTTCTTAACGAAAATGACCCCATTGAAGACTACCTGGTACAGTATTACAGACTTCATGAATGATTTTCCTTGAACGCTAAACGGAATTTCCTCAACCATCTCACTTTAATTGGCTGCTCTGAACGTACTATGTTATAGGGCAAAGGCAAAAGCGAAAGCAATTCTCTTGTTTAGCAGGAGATCAATCCTGACAGGGACAGCTTCTGTGACAGCAAGAGGTCGGAGGTATAACAAACTTTCAGATGAAGACAAAAACCTTCATCTAGGATATTTTTGCTGCGACTCTTTGAGAATAAAAAGACTGATGAACAGTTCTACCTCCGTCCGGAGAAAGCTGTTCACCAGCAAAGGGTCCGTGTAGAGAGCCATAGTCGGTCGTTGTTGAAGATTACTAGGTGGGATTAGATGCTGTGGAGCCAGCTGACAAACCGCTTATAGAAGTAGGTAAGAAGAGACCTTGAAAGGTGAAGTTGTAGGATCCATCAGGCTGTTTAAATTAATCCCATATAATAATGCCCCATAGAATCTTCTGCAGCTTTCTACTTCGTAGATCATTTCTTCAAATCTGAAGAGCCCCCCCTATCTTCCCCCATTCGTTTGACCTCCCCCCATTCTTCAAACGAAACAAATTACCCCACCTCAAATACTACAGTACAATAATGAAGAAATCTCAAACCCACAGACCGTTTTATCGGTAACATTTATACTTCCCTCCAGGCTCCAGGCATAACAAATGTTAAATTTTAGTGGGGTAACTACCCTGTAACACTAAAAGATCCTCGGTAAATCCACTAGGTAAATTTTAACATTTGTTATGCCTGGGACAAAATACCCCGCAAGGTGAGGAACGGTGAGATTCACGAACATCTCATCCGTGCACCTGCAGAAAAGAAAAAGAAAAATTGTCCGAGAACCAAGTCCTGCTCCGCCCAACTAACCATTCTAATAATGTCGAACCATTCCAACGACCAAACAATGATTCGAGGCGTACTCGTCAGCAATCCCCATCGCTAAGGAAGTTTGGTAAGGCGAGCAAAAGGGTTGCATTTCCCACCCTCCCATCTGCAGATACCCCTACAATGTACCAATAGGAGAGATGTGCGTATATTGGATCGTATGGTGCCTTTCCAATTGACCTGGACACAGAAGTGACATCCCCATAGCTAATGATGCAGGAGACGTAGACGAGGTAATGGGAACACCCCTTCTCATTTGTATCGTGGTTGTGGTACATTGGGCCGCAATATGACTTTGGAAGATGCATTTGAAAACCAACAGGGAAACTTTGTATACGATCGTGCTTCGTACGCAGTATACGCACGCATCTCAATGCACGGTTCAGCCCACAAAGCAGCAAATTCTCTTCTTCGAAGTATCTTGTTTTTCGAAGAATAAATTGTCTGATATAGATCATGAAAACTCGGAAAGGCGGTACGAAAAGGAGCCGCAGGAGAAAACCGAGGGCATGGAAAAGGCTGAATCATGTCTCGGAAAATCTCACCTTGAATCTCAAGAGTCAAGACGCATGGCAGTGGCATGATCGTTTGCTTCGCTTCCGACAAGAGAACTGCTCAAACTGCGGTAGATATAAAAACATGAAAAAGTCTCACTCCCAAGAATGCTCTAATCTATTCTGCGCTCGATCTCGCTCCTTGAAGCCTGGCCTAGGTCAGCAATGCTACTTCTAAGTCGCCAGATTCGAAGGTGGACAGCTAAGAGTTACACTTTGCTAGCTCATAAGACAGCCCAGCCCGATTTTCAGCGAAGCAGAGACTCGAGTTCCCTAAATACTTCTCCTTCGTATACTCTTTTTAACTGTTCCACCTCTGCATGATATCTAGGCATGGCCGCAAGCGGCATGAATGACTTATTCTCTATTCCGTCACATCTGCCCGTGGCCTTTGCTATACGATCTGGCTCAAGAAAGCTTCATCATTGATTGCCACTCTACTCGTAGGTCTAGTTCTCATGTCGTCACGCATGCATACGCATTGCAATTCCATGAGTGCCTACTGTACTCTGCGAGTAGGAAACACACCAACACTGCAACCGAGATCCCATTCGATGAAACCCCTTTTCTACAGCAGACAACCGAGCTCTCCCCACCAAACACCCATCCACGTCGCACCACCCAATCACAATGACTACCTGCGCATCACATCACGAACCCAGCAGAAAAAGCGACTCTTGGATGCTTGGATCCTTGACAAAAGTTGCCTCTTTGGTCGATTTCCATGCTCATCCCCGGGGTCAGGGGGTGATAGCCTGGCAGCCGGCATTCGATCGCATTTGCCTTTCACCCTAAGGAATCTTTCCGCCTTGACAGCTCCACTTGGATGTCTGGTGGTCGGGCCCAGCCAAGAACCATTCGAGATTGTCAGAAAGATTTGGGGAGCCACAACACCACCACGCTGGGAAGTTCATTTCGCAGACTCCGTGCCTTCTTCTCCTTTTAATACAGAACGCTTTGGCTGCGAATTGGCAATTGAAAGTGCTGGATATTTTCAGACCGACTCCCACAATTTAACGTCGAAGACTTTGCGTTAATGCACTGACAAGCTGCCGCACAAGAAATCCATTGGCGCGGATCCTCTGAGAGAAGCATCCGAACCGTCGCGGAAAGTTAATTCGGCGCCGTGAAGGCTTACGCCACCGTCCACTCGAAGAAGAACGACAGGACGAAAGGAAAACAGATAAGGCACGGCGCTGACCCAAGACATCGGCTTTCTCGAAGTGAGAAGTGAAGTGGAGGAGGAAAGCATTCACGAGCGTTATATAGAGAGCCCCGTTTCGAAACCCAATCAACCTGCGACGGAACTCTCTCTACAAGTACCCCTCCAGCCCCCCAGATCCATCACTCTACACGCCAAAATTACCACTTCAGAATGGACGACCTTCAAAAAATAAGTATAACCATCTGCGGCGATGGTGGCTGCGGAAAATCCAGCATAACTCTCCGTCTGGTGCGCTCCCAATGGGTATGTTTGAACTTCCGCACACCAGGTTAAGTTAAAAGCAATCAACTGACACTATAACCTCAAAAAGACCTCCGATTACGACCCGACGATAGAGGACAGCTACAGTCTCACGCGCAGTATCGAGGGCCAGAATTTCGTCCTATCAATAACGGACACGGCAGGGCAAGAAGAATACAGAGGCATGTGGGCGTCCTCGAATCTGCGCTCCGATGCCTTTCTCCTCGTCTACGACATCACCAACCCCTCCTCCTTGGATGTACTACAGGAATTCAACGAACTGATAGACATCGAAGCCGAAACGCGCCTTGATACCTGGGAAAACATGCGGGGGAGCAAGGGCAAGCGGAAAAGGGGGGAGAAGGAATCGATGGTGCCTGTGAAACCGATCAAGATCGTGGCAGGGAATAAATGCGATCTCCAAGAAAGTCGACAAGTACCTGCGCGCGAAGGTCTGGAATGGGCGCGCAAAAGAGGATGCGGATTTATGGAAACGAGCGCGAGGAATACTGTTAATATCGAGGAGACATTCGAGTTGATCGTAAGGAGAGTCGTGGAGGCGAGGAGGCTGGCGAATGGTGGTGTACCTTTGGGTACTGGTCTTAATGGACATGCTGGGGGAAAAACCAGAAAAATGACGCTGACTCTGGGGAAAGATTCCAAGGGCGAGAATTTGGGCACAAGGAGAGCGGCAACAGCTCCTTTAAGTCCTTTACCTGGGGGTCCTGAGAAAGAAATCTCCTTGGAGTCATCAGCGTCTGAAAAGGGAAAACGAGCAGTGTTCAAGCGTTTTTGGGGGAAGGTCTTCTGTATACGGCATTAACGAGTCGCCTTGATTCTGCTCTTGGGGATATCCTCTAGATGAGGTGATTTTCTCAGCTTCTACCTTCGTGTTTTGTATTTTGTTGGCTATCAGTATTATTCTATAAGGGAAGGGAGTGGGGAACGGGAACGAAATCGTGGCATGGAAGCATAAAAAGGGGAGCGACCAACACAAAGATTTCTTGTACGGAACTGCACACGTGGGAAAAGTATGGCCAGCTCGAGCTTCCTATCTGATGTATGCATATGGGCTTTGGAAGTGTTTAATGCGTGGGGATCGTGGGATCATGGAAGGGGAGATACCATGGGTTTTCTTTTTTGTTTTTTTCTTGTGTTTGTTATCACCTATACCACATCAGCAGCGGTTCTTCTCTGTCATTTCCTTTACTTATATATACCTTTGTTATTCCTTCCTTCCCTAGTTTTTCCCCTCTCGGGTTGTGGTGTGTTGCGGTGTGGCTAGCTAGTCTAGGTTCCTTAGTACGATACAGTACGAGAGATGTGTTATGGATATGCCATATATTTATTTTTCTGGTATGGAATGTTATGATGGTGATGGATCGATTACAGTTCTGTTCCCTTGTATGGCAGACGCACGTCGTGGATGCTTTTTGCTGGTACTGTATGTTTCGCTTTTATGTGGTGATTATGGTGGTACTGTGGAGTGGTAGAATGTTCGAGTTGCAAACAGTTATCCTGTTGAATATGATTTCTTTGACTGTTGTGATGTGAATGTGAAAAGGTGGTGATTTCTGCTTATTGGATGGTGTGAAGCTACGCAGCGTGACGAGTTGTTAAAGAGGATATATTAATGGTTTAGCTGATAACTACAGCAAAGGCTTCACCAATCACTATACGAATACACCTGTAAGAGAAGGAGCGATACCGAGTAATAGATTCTTGACTCTATCCTGTCTGAATTCCTTACTTCTTCGTTTTACTAAAAAAGGAGGAAAGAAAAGACAAGGCTCACAGGTGTTAGGAATCAGTGGCCTAGTACAAAGTATAGTCAGTCTATGACATAGAACATCTCTAAACTCTGAGAGCTATATAAACAACCATGCCTCATATATTCTGTGGTTAAGCATAACATACAATAACGTTAACTTAATCAACGGCTCGTATCCTAGCCGAGTATAATGGATTGACTTGGGATTTGAAGCCTTCTAGGGAACTACGTCGCTACGGTGTATAGAGAGTCTAGGATACCACGATAGAATGTTTTACAGTAACCCTGAGAAATACTATAGCGAAAACTAGAGAATGAAAAGACGAACTACTAGAAGGAGATATCTAGAGCTTCTAGGGAGTAAGCTACAACTAATAAGTATAACAGGGTAATATAAGTTTAACTTAAGAATCGCTAAAGTATAAAAACATACTAGAATTACTAATACCTATGAAAAACTAAGCACCTAGTATTTCAAATCTTTATCCAGTCCTCCTATATAACCCTAGGGAAATCACTCTTATAAGAATACAACTCTTAGACCTTAGTAAAGTACCGTCGAGGAAAACGTTTAGATGATTGCAAGTACAGTACTATACAAACTAAGTCTTTAGAAAGATAATACTTTCCTTAGATAAACGCCTTTATATAAGATAGTTTTCTAGAGACTAGAAGGGGGAGAGTAGGACGTCCAAAAATAGAAATCCCCTTACTTATTTACGTTTGTCCGATTCGACTGAATCTGGAACTAATTTTTTGGGTCCTGCTATAGTAACGTCGAGGTTAAGTCTACTTAGGCGATAGCGGCGTAGCTGGCTCGCTGGGTACTTGATATTTTTTTATAAATCGTGCTCTTTGACGTATCCAGGGCATGAGGGGGTTATAAGAATACCATAAGTCTGACTGAAAGGAAAAGTCGAGTAAAGATCTCCAGAGGTATTTGATCTCTTCGAAAAAGTGGCAAAAGCTCTAACGCAAACATATGCCCCCCTAATTAGTTCAGGCCTAAGATGACCCTCTATATCAAAAGGCAGAGCCCCTAAACGCCCGCCCATCCATACATCCCATCTCATAACTCCGTCTACCTTCAACACCATAATTCATTACTTCCCCTACTTCTCAGCCCACTCCTTCCACTCTTTATAATCATCATAACCCACACTCTCAGCCTTCCCCTGGAACCTCTCACACTCCAAATCCGCAACGTCCCTCCACTTCTCTCGCCGTCCACCCCACCCAGCCTTCCGCATCAAACTCACTATCGTCTCCTCCTTATCCCAGCCTTGTTCTACCGCCACATCCGGCAGATAGCACGCCCCGTAATTCCTCCCCTTGGCATAGAAGGTTATTCGTAGTCCGTGGATGCCGAGTTCCCAGTCCATTGCGTCATTGCAGGGCTCGAAGTCCGTGAGCAGTGTTACGGAGACTTCGAGGGTAGGGAGTTCACGGAGGGTGATGGGTGGGAAGCGATGATCTTGGAGGGCAGAGGTTAGGGAGTAAGAGGAGAGACCGGTACTGAGAGGTAGGGTGGAGAAGGTTCCGATGCAGCCGCGGAGGGAACGGTGGGATGATGGGGTTAGAGGGGAGATGGTATTCCATGTTACCTGTTTAAATTTGGTTAGTCTTTTGTGTGTGTATATCTGCCGAAGGGGTTGACACGAGGGGAAGGAGGGGAGCCTACAAACAGAGGACTTTCGGTAATTTCATTGCCTCGTTGTTTCGTCTTTCGCGGGTTCAGTCCTACCGGGGAAAAGCTGTCTGTGGATGTTCCAGGCGTACTAATTGCGCTTTCGTTCGCGAACGTATTGCTGCTACTGCCACTGCTGTTGCTAGCAGGAGTGGAGCTTCCGCTTGAAATGGCGCTGTTTCGACTCTCCGCAAGACGTTGTAGGGCCGGATTGCGGGGGGCTAGGCGGGCTACGGCTTCAACATCGCCATCCTGTGCCGATGATAGTGCCTCCTCTTCCTCGAGACCGTTGGGATAAGAATTCCATGATGATTGGACTTGGGAGAGGGTCATGGGGGTTCGCTTCTCGAGATTGGCCGATAAGGCCTCGAAACAGAAGAGGCAGTGTTCGACGGTCGCCATGGTGAGGGGAGTACTCGAGTACTTGTACTAGTGTACCTTCCAGTTGGTGCGAGATTTCTGGAGTCGTGGTTCAATTAAAATATAGGTATTATCGAAAGCAATGCTGGCGTCAGGGTGGTGAATGAGGTCGGTGAGTTCAAACTCACCACCTCATGGCTGGGTATGCACTGTGCAGTAAAGTAGGCACGAGATAGCGGGGTATTTGATAGGTAGTGGATAGCGCAGCGTAGCTAAGCTACCTAAGCTCGCACGTGGCTCGTCGAGCTAACATTTAACTAGCCCATGGCGCATGGATACGACTTACCGATGATTACCCGAGTACAGTACCAGGCTCGCCAGGTAAAGCCAATCGAGCCACTCCAGCACCGCCGCCGCCGCCGCCGCCGCCACAGCCACAGCCACTGCAATTCTTCCGGCCCGATTATCAAGGCGACAATTTCGAGACTTCTGGCATGTCCCGTGGCGTCAGGACTCAGGAATTGAAACTCTACTCCAAAGTAACATTGGAAACGCCCGCAAAGGTTCGGTTCTTCCGACGTTAGTACGCCCTGCGCCTTCGTAATGTACCGGTACTTGAATTGCAAGCCTCGCTTTCGCAAGCCTCAATATTTGTACCTCAGGGGTTTTCCTTCTGACCTCGCTACTTAGTGTGTTACTAGAATTTCAGCCCATCATGCATCATCTATCACCTCATCCACGGCCAAGGACAAAACAGAAATAAGGTCAGGTGAATATTAGATGATTTCCAGTATTCAATCGGTCAGATGGCAAAAATATGAATGCTGTAAAACATCTAATGTTTATCCGATGTCCATCTTGCCCGAACAATGAATCTGCATCCTGTATTGAAGTTACGTGAGTACCTACATTCCTCGACACCCGAAAAAGAGATATAGAGAGCTCTACTGAGTACGAGTGCCCGCAGAAAGACGATGTAATCAGGTAGAGTGTCAATTTGTATCGATTGCGTTACCCAGTTCCCAATGATGACTGCAAACTGCTTATTTCTGATATATATACACCTTCCAAGACTACCTATATACCTAAGTTTCGGACTCTCACTCCCGATAAGATTTACATAGTACGTAACCTTGTACTGAAATGCAGCATCGAGGTATAGATATGTCTTGGCCATACTCAAACGTCCTTGTTGTCGAAATCGCCAAGACCTCTGGTAAAGGCACTCATACCGCCAATATCCCAGCAGTGCGGTTTTACAATACCCTTCACACAACCATGTAGAAACAATACAGCGCCGATCATCACGCGAAATACGAGTACGAAGTACATATATTCCCCATTGTATCCACAAGATCGCCCGGAAGACCCTCTCTCATGCCGCTTCATATTCATTCTACTACAATATTTTGAATATACATGTAGTCTTTGATCTATAGCAGGTCTACGAACACATTGAATCTTTCTACTTCCAATATCACATCATTTCTTATAAACCATGAGACTCTTCAACACCTCAACCAGAGTCGTCCTTCTTACGTCCATCCTCTCAGCAAATGCCAACCCCCTCCGTGTTGTTCAAAACTCAGGTCTTGAAGTCCGCTCGTGAGTCCCCTACTCCCAACCCTCCTCATACAGATCTAACCTCTTATTTTAGAGGCACCGATTTCCATGACTCATTCGTGAAGCTCCCTGTTACTGGCAACCCGGAAAAGAGACACAGTGGTATCGGTGAAGGAAACGCTTTCCCAGCAAGAAGCACGAAATTAGTCAAAGATGATGAACCGCCGTTGATCGTCGGAAGAAGCTTCGAAAAGGAGGTTGATAAACGAACTTCAAGTGTCCTTGAGGAAAGAAAAGATGGTGCAAAACTCAAGGCTCCACCATATAACCCAGCAATTGAGTTCAAAAAACGGGAAAACAACCTTGAACCAGATCAAGCAAGCGTTTTTGAGAGAGTGAAAAGAGTCCTTAAGGCTCCACCACCAGGCGAACCAATTGAAGTCAAGAGGAGGTCAAATAACCTTAAGGATCAACTATTGGCGAAAAGGAAGAACCAAGGTCCATCTCTCAAGGCTCCACCACCTGATCAAACAATTACAATCAAGAGAGGCTCTGATATTCCAGGTTTTGGGGACATCCCAGATGGAACTAACCCAGGCGGAGCACAGAAGAGAGCTCCACAACTCAAAGGTGCTGAGATTCCAAAAGTCGAGATTGGCGGCGACCTCATCAACAACCAACCAGGTGGAGCACACAAGAGAGCCCCACAACTCAAAGGTGCTGAGACTCCAAAAGTCGAGATTGGCGGCGACCTCATCAACAACCAACCAGGTGGAGCACACAAGAGAGCCCCACAACTCAAAGGTGCTGAGATTCCAAAAGTCGAGATTGGCGGCGACCTTATCAACAACCAACCAGGCGGAGTACACAAGAGAGCCCCACAACTCAAAGGCCCTGAGCTTCCAAACCTCATCGACGATATCCCGGATGGGACCAACCCAGGGGGACTCACGAAGAGAGTCTCACCATAGAAAGGTGCTGAGCTCCCAAAAATCGAGTATGGCGCTGGAGAGGGACCCATATAGATGGGTTTTTTCGTCTAGCAAGAGTTAGTGTTCTGATAAATCCTGGTCCAGAAACAGATTGTATGTAAGATGTTGTTGCTGTTTTCTTTCAAATTGCGAGTTGATGGATTTTTGGAATGGAAAAGCCTGATGCTAAGATTGCTTATGTGAAGCTGGGTATGGGAGTTTGTGACGTGGCATAGCCTTGGGTAAGCGTCGTTGTATTTTGAGGACATGACACAGCAAAGTCATTCATTCCATTGTGCTAGCAGCCAAAAAGTCTTGGTGGTAGTCACCTCTTTATAAAGGTCAAGCAATAAATCCATTAAATTTCATGCTTACTTTGGTGCTGGTGATTCATTCTCCTCGACTCATCTACAACAAAATTTGCGCAGCCTCAAATTCCCCTTCTCAATCAAAACCCCGTTCCATGTCATCCCCTCTCTCCACTCCATTCTTTCCTCGTACTCAAAAGTTCGTCCCTGACCCTGTTCCTCATCCCCATCTCGTCCACCAAATGCATCGCTTCGAACGACACCGGCAGCTCTGCCACCACCCATTAATTTTTCACAGCAGCCTTCTTCCTCTTTTTTCTTTCATCCTCTTCATCTCCCTCATCCTCATCGTCATCCTCATCGTTCTTGCGAGCAGCATCGATTACCATTAACATTATCCATACACAAAATCTGACTTTGGTAATACTTACCATACTCACCACGATCTCTCTTCTTGGCCTCTATGAACACATCATCAGCAATTACACATCAAAAAACAGCAATGAAAAGAAACATACTCAACGGTCTCAACTTCTTCCCATTTCCACCCGTTGGCTGATCATTAAACCCCACAAACTATTCCCAAGAACCGTAAATACTCTAGTCATTTCATCGCTAGGTCGTGGTCGAATAAGTGTCCCAGCTCTCTTTATATGCTCCTGATACCACGGTTTCGCAGCCTTCTCAGCAATTGCATGTCGTCGTTATTCCAGACCACCGAACTGCTCCAGAACCTGATTAGTATACTCATCAATATAATCACCCGATTGCCCAATGTGCTCAAAGAAATTCTCGCCCATCCCAACGACAAAGTCGAGATCTCCCCGTTGTTTTCCGTGGCATAGCCACGCCAGTCGGCATAAGAGGATAAACTCAGCCCGTTGTAGCAGAGGAAGCCTACTTGGAGGCGGCGCTTGTGGTGGTTTGCTGCTCTGCCGTCTGCTTTCTTGGTGATCTCGTTGGTGGCTTTGTTAATAGGGGCTATGGTGATAGGGGGGCTTGGTAGATTGTAGTGGATTTGTAAGATCTGAGGAGTGCGATTGATGCGATGACAGTGTGATAATTGATGTGTGTGGAAGTTTGACGAGAGTTTTGGTAGTGCGCTAGAGTAATTGTGTGTGCTGTAGAGAAAAGGTAATGTTAATCGAGTAGTTAGTCTACTAGCATATTAGCATAGTAATTGTGACGGTTATGGTCACGAGGGCTGGATGTCGCATGTTCGCTTAGCAAGGAGCTAGCGCGCACGACCTGTATTTAGTTCCCAGCTCTCTCGAGCTCTCCTTCTCTCCTCGTCTTTTGTCCTAAGAATAGAGTGTTGTTTGATCCGACTGTCCAGAAGCACGTCTGTCACAGTAATCACTTCTACTATTACAACTACTACTATAAAACAATCTAGATATATATAGTTGTAAGGATTCTATAAAACAGATACAAATCTAACGCTACACACTACTTTTGGGCTTGTTAAATACGTAAGATTATTCTCTACTATTAGAAAACAAGGTAAACAATTAGCCGAAAGTTCGTAAGGGGTATAAAGTCACGTGTCTAGCGTATACATTTCATTTAAGTAAACAACAAGCTTTATTAATTAGATTATTTGAATTCTCTTACGTAATAAAAGAAAAAGAAAAAGATTAAATGGAAAACTTAAGTTATAGAAATCTTAAATTTGTTTATTTTGTTACGGAGCTGGAGCTCCATCACGTGTTGTTGGTGCCTTGGAAGCCTGAGGTCGTCATACCCCTCTTTATCTGTCGTTCGAACCTTTGGTCTTGGTTCTTCACTTTGAATTCTAAGTAGTAGGTTAGAAGAAATATCGAGTCTGTTACATATTTAGTTTAGTTTTTTAAAATTATTATAATAATTAAATTATTTATATATTTATAAATAAACTAGTTAAATAATAATAGTTTAAACGTTAATAGCTATATTAGGTCTAATTATTAAGATTATATAATTTATATAGTTATATATTTACTAGTAATCTTTTTAGATATTTAGCTTAGTTAATAGTTTAGAATAAATTTCTTCCCTTTTAATTTTTAATTCTTATTTAATAATTTAGTTATAGAAATATTTATTAATAAAGTACTTAGACAATTAAAATCTAAAAAGAATACACTTATTTATTTTCTATAACTATCTTTAGATAATAGAAATATATTACAAATCTTTTCAAAGAATATTAAAATAACTAATATTTTAATAGTATTAGATTAACTCTAAGTCAATAGAGCCGAAAGACAATAAGGAAAGTATGATGCAAGGCTAATAGTTCAGTATCGAATGTATCGTATTGTAAAGACTATTAGTTGTGCACACCGAGTAAAGGTGTTGCAAGTGCCACCACTATATGTAGTGGTTCTCAGTGCCAAGGTACGGCACGTGAGTTGGCCTTGAGTGATATTCACTTATACCGACAAATAGTTATATAAATAATTCTATACTATCCCCAGCAATGGCGGCCAACCCGCAAACGCCCAAGCGGCGACGCGACGCCATCGGCGATGTTAGAGACCAGCAGTCATCTCTCGAAAAACTCCTCGAGGAGTCTCGAGACAAGAACCAGTTTGCTGGCAACCCGAATCTCTTAGCAATTCTGTGACCGACAGTGATACTTGCGCGGCTTTTTTGGGGCTGCACAATAATAACGCAATGGAAAAGTGGTTGGGGAGCAAGTTCTTTCTACCGGTTTGGACGAAGATATGGTCCGATCAAGTCTGTCCGCGACTTCTCAATAACCTGCGCCTTGGAGAAGCAGTGTCTATGCCGCAACTCGATTAGTCTAATTTCCTTACCTTAATTATCTCTTAGAACTATACGCGCGAACGTAAACACGTTAAACCCGTACCTAATTTTAAAGACTAGATCGTTATTTAGTAATTCGAGGTTTCTAATAGAGTTTATTTTATCCTATAAGATAGCTACGAATTTACTGAGTAACGATCCAGGGAAGGATTCCCCAGATACGCTATTATTAGGGAGATTAGTACTAGCGCGGGTCTTTCGCCGATCAGTTAGCCAAATGTTAATCGCCTACTATCCGTGTCTCGACCTTATAGTATATTATTATAATTTCTGTAACGTAGAGGGTGGTTTAACTTTACGGTATATATATATAATATAATAGACCTATATTATGTATAGGAATACGCCATACCGAAGTAAGTATAGTTAGCTAAGTACCTATATAACTATAGATACTATAGTACGCTACTAGCGCTAGCCCTAAAGAAAGGGAGCAAGCTAACTATAAGTAATTTATTATGATATAGTAATAAAATTAATAGTAAGCAAATTAGTAGCTTTAGATTCAACGTTCGGATAAAGGTAATATAGAAGATTTTGTCGCTTTTCGGAGTCTAGTACAAGAGCCCATTAATAATTGTCATTGGTAAGTCGAAAGTTCAGACAAAATCGTGCTTTGAACAGATAATTACCCTAAAGGACCCGTTTAACTTATCATTTTGTTTGCTTAATATATATATATATATTACTATACGAATATCGAGTGAATACTCGGTATAAGTTATAGTACGTGTAAGTTAGCCTTAGGGCTAGTAGGGGTACTAGCGCCTTGGCACTACTATATAATAGCGAGCACCTATAACCTTTACTAGGTGTGCAGATCTGATAGTTAAATACGATACTATTCCATTTGTATTAACACTTCGTCTGGACTCTCTATTATAGTCAAACCAACAATGTGCTTTCGAGCCCATCTCAACTTATCTGTAGCTATTCCCTTGCGCAAGACATAGTGCGAGGTTCATGGCACACAAGTTTCCGCAAGCTTGAGTTTTCTCTAACTCTTCATTACTTCCTACTATATTGAAATCATATGACTCTTGCTATTTCAGGTCTACGATCTGTATCGCAATCTTTATTATCCCTTTAGTATAACCATGATACCATAACGATTAGAATGTTATAACTACCTACTCTATCACAAATCTATAACCTGCATTTTTAAACCCCAAACTCAATAATAAAAACACAAGATAATCACTACCAACCCGCAGAATCGTTGACAAAAGCTCAACATACAAAGCAACTCAAAGCCCAAAAATTACAGAGGAACTGAAAGGTCGTGGTTGAACATTCCTATCATAATTCTTTACCTCCTTCTCCTTAGCCGCAAAATTACTACAGTCTGAAACACCTGTTTTACTAGCAATCTCGCGAAGAAGCCCTAGAATCCAAGAAACCCAGTCTCAATGGGTCATACCAGGGAAATCTAGTTTGTTGTTATAAATTCTGAAGCGAGAAAGAAATGCGGGGTTTCTTCGGAGGTTCTGCGGTGACGGCACCTCCTTCCGTTGGCTTGAGCATCAAGAATATACCCAGGTCTCTAAATACACCAAGGGAGATATATTACAGCAAACATTCATTTCAAATGGTACCCTCATAGATTCCTCCAATTTTACGGCCTGACTATGTATGGAAACCTCGAATAAACCTCACCCCGGTAAGCACAATACCACCAACTCCCTCACCCAGCCGGCAAATTGTCCAGCGATTTTGGGGGCATACACACACATCTAGCAACATTCTCACTACATTATTGCCGATGGATGGGCATCCAATTTGATAACCAAATCATCCCACTGCCTTTCGGAGTTCTTCTAAAATGGTCCGACGGCACACGACTCGAAGAAGTTCTCACCACCAAAGTCTGTTACGCCGCCGGTTTGCCAACGCCTTACATCCTATCCTACGGCTCACACCCTGATACCCCACACGCTCGGATGTCCATTCTCATGACTAGACTTCCGGGTCGCGAATTAGGACAGGTTTATAAATCATTAAGTCCCGAGGCACAGGCGACCGCCCTTTCAGAGTTTAAATTCTACCTATCCAGTATCAGAAAATGGAAAAGTCCATGGGGTCCAGAACGGATTTGCAGTCTGATAGGAGGTCCAATAAGAAGTATTCGTGTTTCCAACCACATCGTTGGACCATGCGAAACCCTTCAAGACTTCTACGATCACCTTCTCGCCCCAGCGTACAATTCTTTCGGGTCAGAAGAGGTATTCAATTCTAAGCTTCAACTTGCGAGCTATCTCCAGACCTTGCATGCTAAACGGCCTGGCGTGAAATTCACACATGGTGATATCAAGCATCATAATTTCCTCGTTGATGACGTGGGTCATATCACGAGGTTGTTAGACTGGGAGGCTGCGGGGTGGTATCCCGATTTTTGGGAATGGACTACGGCTATGATGTTCTTGCCTGAGGATTTTTGGTGGTTTGATTTTCTGATTGAGAGCGGGGCTGAAGAATATAGAGAAGAATCAGAGTGTGAGAGGGCCTTGACCAGCTTGACTGTGGATTCTTATGCTTGGTGAGAGATGATTCAAGAGGTCAAATGGGGGCTGGGAGTTTGAACGGAGTAATTTTCTCGGAAAGAGTGTGTCTTGAGGGCACCTTAATTCAAGGTCTGTAATAGCAGTTTACCACCGATTTCTTGTCCATCTCATCAATGATAGGCCCGAAAAACCAGTCCTGCTCTAGCTTCTTCCCGTACCAATAGTACTCATAAAGAACCGAAAAGATGGCACAATCACTCGACCAAAACCGAAGAAATGTAAGCATTTATATAGATAATGCGAATATTATCAAAAGCAATCTTATGTAACTATCATACATATAAACCTCCACTACCAAAGAGAAATGCTACTTCGCTCATATGTATAAAACAAAAATATGGGTATCTGAACATAAACCCCCAATACTCCATGCTCGTAAGGATAAAGCAGAAAGAAAAGTTCAACAAACAAAAAAGATTGCAGCCCCTTCAGCCACCTAGTGAACCATTTCTAGAAGGGACAACCACCGCTCTAATATCCTCCCTATCTGTCCTCGGACTCCCTAGCTCACTCACCAAATTCCTGAACAGCCCCCTCAGTCGTCTTTGATACCACCATCCACAGAAGCTCACCAATCCTAAAAACAAAATGGCAGTAATAGCACAAGGGATCCAGTATTTCTTCGCATCGCGGATTTCGAGCTCGGAGTTTTTACTTATAGTGACAATAATGTGCTCGTGGGGTCTTGTCCACCAAGAGGCATTGATGCTACATTTTGAAGACGTGTAGACGCCCATCAGTTGCATCATCGTACCGCCAATCGTGGACATAACGCCTCCGAGTCCGAATAGCATAGCAAGATTGAACCATATGAGTGCCCATAGAGTTGGAAGCGACCAGAACGTTTTTTGTGTCGATAGAGTTTTGATGTTGGTTGGTGTAAAGAACCCTTTTTGGTCAAGGAAGCCACCTTTGCGAAAGAACGTGAAGTATTTCCCCTTCGAAGGAGGACCAGCGTAAGCCCACATCCAGAGAATTACCTGGCAGAGTTGAGCGATGGCGTATATGAGAATAGTGAAGCTACGACAAGACACACCAACTTGTGGGGTGAAAAATGAGACGACGAAAGCAAGAACAAACGGAACTCCCATGAGAAGAAGTGTCAAGGCTAGGACGATTGTCCAGCCCGTGAAACCCAGCGTAGTTGCCACTCGTAATGCCGCCATATCCTCATCTGGAACCATAGAACCTCGTCTTCCTGATGGTGCTCGAACCTTATAGGTGGATATCACCCGGTTAATCCAATCTTGCTTGCTTCGTCCACGTTCCCATAACCATTTTGGACGGTAGCGGCTTTCGTATGCCAGTTCAAAGATGCTGTTGAGCCAGTGTTTCGTTTCAAAGGATTCTTGTTCCTCCACGTCACCGAACTCAAGAGCCATAACTCCCTCAAGCGTGTTTGGGTTATTGCCAGCAAGTAGGAGGCCAGATACAATGGAAATATGGGGTACTGGTTTACGTTAGTTTTTTTTCTCCACAAAACTTTTGAATACAAGGGATATACTAACTTATCATATACCACATTCCGAACGCGAGATCCAGGCTGGTATCTTCATCTCCTAAACTTGCAAGTGTGGTCACGAGTGTGAAGCTAAAGGCTCCCAGGAAGAAGACAACGGGAGAGCCAACACTTGATCCAAACGATAGTTGAGTAGCCAACATTGTCCTTAGCCGAGTCTTTGTGCGGCCAATTTCTTTGCGAACAAAAGAGTTTCGTCGGAGAGGTACCTCTTTGCAATACAGATCAGTACAATTTGGAATTGTGCATTTGACATCGTGAAGTGGCCATTGTCGAGGACTTCCGAGCGCGGCATCTCTATACGATCGAAGTGGACTAACAAGATTTTCAATATGCGTCCAAGGAGAAGACGGATTGCGGGGTGCGTTTGGTCTAAAGTTTGGCCAACGTTCATTGTCGTCCGAATGCTTCCCATGACTTAGAATAACCAGCTCCTCGTCTCCTCGAATTTGTTCAGGATCCAGATCCAAATTACCAACCAGGACAACGAAGAGAAGTCGAGCGCGCATATCGAGAGTCAATCTGAGATTAGCTGTTTTTTCTGTCAAGAAAGAGATTACTTTCTGGTCGAGGTATGCTTCGTAAATACCGCTGAGTATCATCGGACTTGCAAACGCGAAGCAAGTAGCGAGCCAGATAATTGTGTCCCAACATACAAATATGCCAGCCAGGATCATTGCAAATGGTGCGACGATCCAACTGATGAGCTGCGAAAAGTCTGGAACGAATAGCTTCTTCCATACTGCGAGTTTCCGTCGTCTTGGAATAGTAAGGACAAATACTACGGATGGAAGTAGAAATCCAACGAATGGCGTGATCCACTGGCTCTCATGGCCCTTCTTCGAATCGGACATCTGCCAGCCGGGGCAAGTAGATTCCAGCCATCCTGCTGGGACACTGACTTTTGGTGCACCTCTGATATCTCCATCCCATGTAGCTGTGCAGGGAAACTGACCATCTTCGCTGCGTTGAAGAAACTCTTCCACAGTGGCGCCTATGTAGTCGGTTTCAGTCTTGCGAAGGTATCCACCAATAACTTCAAGTGAGGCATTGACCGCTAATAAACAACAGTGGGTAAAATTTTGACCGCCGAGGGTGGGAGCCTTCTTGTGAGTGGTGGGTAATAGATATGTAAGATTCGATAATTGTGGGACAGCATCACTTAAAGATGTGAAATTCCCCTGGCTATGTTTACTCGAATCAGTAGCGACAGAGGAAGACAAGATAGGAAAGAGAGCGAGAAGAATGAATATTGGATAGTGGGATTTGAATAGGGAATCCATAGTTAAGTTGTTTTTGCTTGGCCCTTGAACATCATTCAAGCAGTGACCTCGCTCATATATCTTTTGTTATCGAAAATGAGGCTGACGGGCAAGGCAGTAAGCCGAGTGACGATCCTTAAGAAGCGAGTTGGACCCGATTGACTTACCTCCACAACCTCTTCTTCTGTGAGAGTGAGTATACTCGGTGTCAAACGCTTCCGACTTGTTTCTTGTCGCTTAAGGAGAAATCCTGTTTTAGGGGATTGGCACAGGCGCCTGTGTAGGTGATGGGAAAGCATCCAGACTCTCCTCTTTCGTGAAATCGAGGCTGTACAGTACCTCCACTTTGGGTCACCGCGAGGGATGGCTTGAATCGGAGAAGCTTTACTGTTTATTGCTGGGCGGCATCAATATTGGTCAGAAATTCAAGAGGCACAGTTCGCTGTGGGGACAGATGACGCCCCGAAATCCGATAGAAGGTGGATGGAAGCCTTGAAGAAGCAGTATTGATGCAAGATACAGTAAATGCAGGGGTGGTTGGGTGTCATGCAGCAGCCAACCCACATGCACAGCCTCCACAAGCGAGGTAGTACCTTCCATTACGAGCAACGAACGGGAACAAAGTGACAAAGTCAGTGAGGCTGAATTTTATCGCAAGATATACCTAAAATCGATACGGTACATTCCGACTACAATTCCAGTACAAATTACTTCTCTTCCACTTTCTCTCTTCGGCATTCGACCAGCATTTGGACCAGAAGTCTCGAACAGGAAATACCTACTTGTAAGCGAAGGGAAACTTTCGACTCTAAATGGTCGCAACGCAAACACGATTTACAGAGCAAGGTGGTTTTAATACTTTCATAATTACAGACGGACATGGTAAAACCCGGGAAACAGGAGGAATCCACGTGGTCGCCTCGTGTCTTACTGTACAAGACTGAAACAACTGGACGAACCGTCGGAGTGGCTCAGCGTCATACAGAGTACACAATTGAGTGATGATGTATGTTTCGGTCGAGTCAGCTTGGGACACCCGGAATTGACTAGGGAATAGAAGTGGGAGTCCGAATTATCGTTCCAGTCCAACAAGGTCAGGATAATATCAACCCACCAAGTAAAACAGTCGTGTGGGATTTATAACGGACAACATCCGGATTTTTCACCATTAAAATAGGTTATATAAATATCAGAATTCTCCCTAGTGATATACCAAATAGGAACAGATAAAAACTGGCTCTCTTTTAGTAAGACGGGAGCCGGCATTAGGGAACAAAATCTTCCTCAGCCCGAAGATTATCTATTATTATAGTAACCGTAAAAGCTATAAGAGTTTAAGCTACCTAAGCGTTCCGCGAGCTATTTATCTATATTAGAGAGCCTTCCCCCGCCCTCCCTTTACCCTTGTAAACTATCTGTAAGTACAAGTCGTTTCTAACTGTCCCTCCCATCCTCCCTCCTTACCTATTCCCCCTCCTTACAAGTACTTTTCTACTATTACGTCCTATAAGTTTCTACTTCTATTATACCCCTATACCCCCTCTCCCTCTCCCTCCTTCCCTCATCTATCTGCTCACGTAGGTAGATATTTCCTAGTACGTAAATAAGTAAATAAGTAAATGTTGTCAGTTAATCTGACCAGTGGTTCCACCGCATAGGAGCCGCATGCATGGAATGGAACAGGAGTGTACAAAAAAGGAGGGGCATATGCCAGGGCCCAGAGCCACATAAGCCAGACTCCTGCCCGCAGTTGTTAGCTCCCCAGTTATCTAAATACAACTCTTCTGGCACCCTGGCCGTCCATATTTTTAGCAACAGTAAATCTGTCGGTATAAGTGAATACCACTCAAGGCCACTCACGTGTTGTACTTGGCACTAAGTACTACTATAATAGGTACTTAAAGAGCTCCCGGATTAGTTATTAATATAAATTTATTAAGTCTAGACTTCGAAAGTACTAGAATTATATATTATAGTAGCTTCTAGATTTATAATACGAATTTATTATAATCTACGTACTTTAAACTATAAGATTTAGAATAGTTATTAATATAAATCTATTAAATCTAGATATATTAAAAGATAGTATATCTACTATAGTTAGATATTAAGGTATTAAGCGTAAATACCTATTAATACTTTACCTTACGACTTTTATAATACCTAGTTCTGTATTTATTAGTTTTATTATAAAACTAATACTAAAAGCTACTTTAAATTCGACTTTAAAATATAGTTCTATATTCGCCTATTCTATTATAAAATAGGCTCTAATATTACTACTAAACCTTTTATTATAAATAAGTAATAATACTACTAAGTTAACCTCTAAGAATATTACTATATTTACTTTTTCTAGAAGTAGAATACCCCTCGAAGATAATAACTAAATATCTATTAAGATAATAAGTATTTACTCTAAATATAGCTCTACTCGGTAAATCTAGCCTATACTACTTAGTAACTCTAGCCTAGAACGACCGGAAAGTACTATACTTTAGACTACTATTAAGACTTTAATAATAGTAATAACTATTTTAACTTCTACCTATAGTTATACTAAAAATAGTAATTAATATAGCGGCTAATAGAGATTAAGAGGTTAACCTAGTAGATCTTTCTAACTAAAACCCTAAGTCTAATCTACCTAATAGTAATAATAAAAGATTTAATAGAGAATCGGATTATTAAGGAGAGAGAGTTCTACCTAATAATATTCTATAAATTCTACTACGTCTTTCGAACTTTAAGGAGAATAAGATATTATTAAGTAAATATATTACTATATACTATAAGGATTACTAGGAGAGAAAGTATTCTATAAGTCGCTATAAGGATAAATTACTTAATAACTATAATTTATGTAACAGACTCGATATTTCTTCTAACCTACTACTTAGAATTCAAAGTGAAGAACCAAGACCAAAGGTTCGAACGACAGATAAAGAGGGGTATGACGGCCTCAGGCCTCCAAGGCACCAACAACACGTGATGGAGCTCCAGCTCCGTAACAATTTATATAATTAATTTATAAAGAACTTTAAGATATAAACTAAGTAATTTTAAAATAATATATATAAGAAATCTTAGATAACTTTAAATAATATTATAAGACTATAGTCTTTAGGTTAAAGATAAGTCTAGGAAGGTTTAAGTCTTTCTTACCTTATATAATATTATATAAGAAAGAACTTCTATTTACTAGCGAACTAATAATATTATTGAATAGTTTAGATTAGAAACTATTAATTCTATAATATTAAAAATATAATATTTAGATATTAATATATTATAAGTAATAAATACTTTATTTATACTACTATTATTAGAATCTAATCTTAGTAGACTACTATCTTAGTATTCTATAAAAAAAGTACTAAAACTAGGATCTTATATTTTAAGATAGTCTTTGAGATTAAATCTTAATTTACTAGAGGTAATAAGACCTTTCTAATTAACTAATAAGATAATAAATCTATAGCGCTTAAGATTAAGCTAAGCTTATATTACTTTTTAATTTTATACGCTCTTTTAAATAATACTAAGAACTCTTTCTTAGATTCTACTACTACCTAATACTCTAAGATTAAATAACCTATTTTAGTAGTTAATAATTAATAAGTAACTACTTTAAATAATCTAAAAGAATAATTAGTATAGTATATAAGGAAGAGTACTAACTATAAAGATAATTATATTAATACTATAAAAGCTACTTTAGTATATATATAACGTACTACTATCTAAACTACTAAGTCTATTTTCTATAATCCTTTATTAAAGACTCTCTAAAACTTAGATTCTTAATACTTCTATTTTAATAACCTCTATTTAGATATCTACTACCTCTTTATAAACCTATAATTAACCCTATTATATAAAGTAATATATTCTTAAAACCTTAGGTATAACCTTAAGTATAAGCTCTATAACCTTATAAGCTAATAAGTTCTATATAATCTAAATTAATTTAATTTATTATAGACTAATTTAATAAGGAACTATAGGAGCTATTACTATAAAAAGAGTATTTTACTCTACTAACTCCGGGGTAAGCTATACCTAATATTAAGGATTATATAAGTTATAACTTTAAGATAGTACTATATGTCACGAATCACGTGTTCACGTGGTGCTTGTTATAATAAGAGGCGCAACCCTCGACAGGTACATCCAGGTTTCTTATAGCAAATAAGGATCGCTTAGGGTAGCTAAGCGATCCAAGGATTTCCATTGGTTATGGTCACGTGACATATGTCGCTAGCTGGAGCGACGGGCTGGCAGGCTAGTAGGCGACGAAGCGACGAGCTAGCAGGCGACGAAGCGACGAGCTAGCAAGCTAGCACTTGAGGATGAAGGTTCTATATAAGACCGGCACTTCTGCCATTAGATAGGAGCTTCGTGCTCAACTTAGTTATTAATCTTATTATATTTGTTTAACATCTTTAATACAAGTAACGAGTTCACTTCCAAGTGAACAACCCGATAGTCTTCTTCTTATCATAGTATACTAACCAGCGAACACCCAGCCAAGTCTAGTTAGCTAGTTTAAGTATTCGTTACATAAAGTCTATATATATTATAAGAATAAGAAAGTAAAGATATTACTATTAAGATTAATAATTAATTAGTTAAGTTTTAAAGTATAGTTATTAAACTTTACTACTCTAATAAGAATATATCTAACTTACTTAATCTACTACCTAATATTAAACTAACTAATATTATAACTTATCTAAATACTAAGGATATACCACTTATAACTAATAAACGAATAGTACTATCTAAGGGTTAAACCTAGCTAAAGCGTAGTTATAGTTACCTATAAAAGTATACTATAATTTATTATCTTAAAGTAACCTTAACTTATGTGACGGTTCTGACCATCACGTGCCACTTGTATCACGTGGCGCCGCTTAGCGACCCACACCATGTATGTAGACTCGAGCTCCCTCGAGCTCTCCTCTTCTCTTCAGCTTAGAATCTTCGAATAGACAGTTCCACAGTGCCAAACTTACACCTGGCGTAGTCGTGCATTCGTGTGCGGTCTATCCGCTGTGCGTGTCGTCACAACTTAAGACTTAGAGGATAGTAATATATCCTACTTGTATCTTATAGATAATAGTACTATTTATACTACTTTTAATAACTTTTATAAGATTAAAATAAATAGATTAATAGAAAATAAAGTATATAAAATTATTTCTTTTAATAATTTACTAAAGAATACTTATATATTTAGTTCTAGATTTATTAATATTATTAAAAATAAAGGAACTTCTACTATATTTAAGAAGTCTAGACTAGTTATTAAAGCTTTTAATAATAATAATAAAAAGATAGTCTTAACTTAATCTTTAATATTTTAATATATTAGTATTAGATTAATTATTACTCTTATAATAATTCTATTATATATTAAGAATAAACTTTTAAAGTTATAGCTCTATAATATAGTTTAAGTATATACTTAATCGGAAACTATACTTAATCGACTATTCTTATATAAAGACTAAAAAGATTACTAAAGTAAGAGAATATATACTTTAAGATCTTAAAGCTACTATATAGTATTCTAGAATTAAGTAACTACTAGTATAATACTTATCTTGAATACTATATAGAAATATTATATATAAAGTAATCTATATATAACTTCTACTTATTATATATAAATTATAAAGGAATATTTAAGATAGTTAGATTATAAACTAATAATACTCTTATACTTAGTAATACTATATTTATAGATAAGGAGTAAGAAGAATCTAAGGTATTTAAGTTAAAACTAATTAAGTAATTAACTATTAAAAAACCCCTTAAATTTAATGGTATAAATATTACTTTAGATAAGAATAGTTTAATTATACTTAGCTATAACTATACTTCTTATATTAAGCTTATTAAAAATAAGCTAATTAATCTTATAAGTATAAGAGAATTAGTTTAAAAGAACTATTTTATAAAGGATTAATATATTACTTAGTAAGTACTTAGTATATATATAGTAATAGTCTATTAACTAGAAGCTATATTTAATCTAAACGTTATTATATAATTAATAAATTATAAAAAGAGAGAAATTTAAGTACTAAATAAGCAAATTTAATAGTTAATTAATAATCTAAAGAAAAGACTTAAATATATCTCTCTAGATTATAATTTACTTTAACTTATTTTATTTATTAACGCTTCTTTTATAAACCTAATAGACTTATCTTCCTAGATTAAATATATCTTATACCTAGTAAATAAGAATAATAATACTATAATCTTATACTAAAGTTCTATAAAGTATAAACAAGTTATATAAAGTGTTCTAGCTTCTAAGCTATATACTCTAAGTAGAGGATTCGATATAGTAAGAGTTATTAAGTTAACTTTAGACGCTATTCTAGGTTATAAGCTTAAACTTACTATTTATACTAATTCTAAGTTAATCTACGATTATTTAACTAAACTTAGTACTACTAAGGAGAAGCGATTAATAATTAATGTAATAGTACTTTAATATCACACACCTTTTTTCGCGGACTAAATTTTTTGTTCTAAACGATTTTGTCTCTTCTTCCTTAGACTAAATAATCTATTTCCTTCCGAGGAGATGGCTCCTCCTGGGCCCCCCCTTACCCCTACCCCCTGTATAAGAGGTCCTAGGGGAATAGGAAACCGGCCCCTCCCTCCTATCCCAAATATACAGCAACTATTTGTCGCCGGGACTTCTAAAGTCCTTAAACGGAACCGAGTCGGACAGACGTACTTTAGGGGAACTGCAGAGGCAGTAGACCACCACCTTAGTACGTTTCTCGACAAGGCTCCAGACGACGTCCTCCCTCTGGTACGCGACCTCTGCCACCAAATAGGCGACCTTTGTCTCTCCTTTCATAACGCCTACATACAA
>UNPT01000507.1:0-32626 GCA_900536445.1 Hymenoscyphus occultus | reverse complement strand
CGCGCTTCTTGGGTTTGAATTTCCATAATAAATGGTTGAAAAAACGCGTCTTGAAGTTTATAAGTAGTGGGGTGGGGAAAAGTGCGTCGCTCGGTGATATGCGTCGCTCGGTGGTAAACCACGTTATATATATATATGAATATATAAAAATGTTAAAGAATTCAAAGAGTTAAAAGAGAAAGATAAGATAGAAGGAGTATAATTACTTGTTTAAGCACTTGGTTAAGAGAACTAAATAAATCGAAGTTTAGTACTAAAAATTAGTTGTATATACGGAACCTATAGAAATCGACGAATATATAACGAAACAGAAAAACTTTTGTACTAGCCAAACGGTAGTGTATTTATTTCTTTATAATAGTCTAATTTGTATACAAATTAGGAAACTTTTGCATACGTCCTTGGGGTCCTCTAGCCCGTGTAAATCTCAGACTTTTACACCTAATTTACATGGAGAGATTTGCGTAGCCAAACACCCCCCAAAGTATCCAACCGCTTCAGAATGTAAGTATAGTAAGATATTTACTATGATTTTTCAGAGACTTTTAGTTACATGGTTTTGCTATTGCGATACCTAAAATAATAAAATACTTTGGGATCAAATTACGCGAATAGAAAGGCATGTCCGCCACATTTCTGGTCCGACAGAGGCTAGTAAGGAGATTTGAAAGTTCAACACCCATTGACTAAGACTGCGTAACACGCGACGAATCCAGTAGAAAGTTTAACGTAATGGTAAAGTATGGTACGTCGCGGAAGGAAAATAAAACAACAGGAAACTAGAATAAGAACGAGGATCTGAAAACAATAGCCAGCATTAATCCAACGCCAAAATAAATATAGACACCCCGTAACAAAATACCAATATGAAGGAGAGTAAGCATTCATCAGAGCATCCAAAATGAGGTTCGTGCTTATCCAAATAACCTCCAAACAAGATGACGATATGCCCAAGCTTTATATTACTTTGTCCAAGAACCACTGGGAGAAACAAGGTGGTGATACTGCGGTACTCGCTATGCACCGGATATGCTATAAACAGTTTCGAGACCACCACTATTTCATTGAATGTATCGGCCACCATACTAAAGCATTCATGATTGCTTTGTTCCGAGGCCCCGATAATTTAGCGAAATATAGGGGTACGACCGTATTCCAGGTCAAACAAAATATCCGCAGTCGAACCCTCTGGGTTTTCTGGATCGAGGTAGATTGTAGTAACAAATCCTCTTTCTGGGACGCCTACAGGAAGTTAGAAAACCACATTGGGCGAGATACTGCAAGCAAACATACGTCCACTTGGCCTTTGATGACCTCGCCATTCCCCACCATACCAGGCGTAGTCTCTAATCAGTGCTTCATGAAGATCGTTACGGTTCGCGCAGGAGAATGCCACCAATGACACAGCAATTGGTAGAACTCCAGCTAATCCTCTATGCGCATGATCATGTGAAGAAGATTGCCGACGATAGCTGTTTGGCAACAGCTGATCTATCCAAGGAGCAGCATGAACATCGAGATGAGGTTGAGCGCCCGCGTGCTCCAGACGAGAGATATTATGGCTATGGGAAAAGGTGAGAGGATGCCAATCGTCTTCGAGATCTGCTGTTGCCAAGTTCCTCATGCTGGCATCCACTCTTGAGGTAAAGAAGAGGTCGAATCGATTGCAATAGAACACAGTAGCAGCTCTGTAGTACTCGGGAACATTCTGGGTATAAGTGTTCCAAATTCTTCCGTTTGCTGTATTAGCAATCGTATCGTACTGGTTCCAAGCGTAATCAGATGCTGAGCTCACGACGCCATCTGTCCATCGGTAAACCCAACCTGGTTGTTGGGGTTTGAATCCGCGAACGTCTCGCGGTGGTCTCCATCTGCCATCGACATATCGTGCTTCAATAGAGCCGAGTTCTTCTGGTTTGTCATTGGTAGGCAATTCGTTGGAGATGAAGAGAAAGCTTGTTGGTGCTGATGGAGACGAGGCAGACTTGGACGAGGATCCTTGCGACTTCGGGCCGTGGCCTCGTGATCTCTGAATTCATTAAGACCCGCAGAATGAACTCCAAAATCTCGTATCTAGAGAACTTACGTGCTTAGTCTTAGTCGACATTTCTGAGGATAGTTGGTGACTCCAAGACGAGCTTTGGTCCTTTGGTTATTGAAACCCCAAGACAAATTTGCGAAATCATGTTAAAGATAAAATGAAGAACGATGCCCAAGTATAGAATTATCCAGATTCTAGAACATGAGTGACCGGTGAGCAAAGAGGCAATGAGGAGTTCTCGGAAAGATTGTACTGGTGCCCGATAGTAGCGAAAGTGGTCCTCGTGATGATATTCATTGGACCAAGGGGAGTTCTATGAGGGGAGATCCTGGCAATAAGTGCGTGGCTGCTTCACATATGCAGCTTTGATCGCTAGATACTGAACAGGAGCAAATGGTAACATGATAGCAACGCCTCCAGGTGGACGATCTGCACCAACTTCGGAAGCTTCTAGGGGAGACCAAGGGCGTAAGGGAAATTGACAACACATAGATATGACCTTCCATGTCAAACGTTCGATTATCTCGGCTCATCTAGAACTCATATAGGGTCCTCAAGAATCTATTGGTTCGATGATGGGCCTCGGTAGCAATTACCCCAACTGCATGGGTAATAGCGAGCGGGTAGAATCTGCAGTTGCCCATTTCTTGGGGTGGTCGCCAATTTAGAGTTAAGTATGAGGGTGGACGTGAGCCATCGAAAGCCACAACATGCATCGTCACCGGAGTAATGGAGTAGAGCAAACACCGACGGCTGGATGTGTCTTGGAAAGTAATCAACCCGAAAGTCCTGAGCACCATGACAATCCATAGCCACTTTCACAGTTGGGGATGTAACTATGTACCCCGCCTTGAGACTCTTCGTGAATTGGAAATTCTGCAAGTAGAAGAATGGACCCTGCACTTCCATCTTTGTAAGGATGCAGCAAGTTTAACCTCGTTCATTCTCGTTACCTCAGAGCCGAAGGAAGGTGGCGCTGCCTTCTTTTGGACTCGTCCATGCACCCTGGAAAAAGACCAACGTATTTTTGCAAGGGGTGTTGAACACGAGCACGAGAAACAGGACGGCACCAAGTGGGAGGGATCTGAACATTGCGGCTCTGCGTTCACGTCAGGCGCTTCTGAAGTATAACTGGAGGGTCGGCCATCGCTCAAATGTCAGAAATTTTACCGACTTGTGTACGTGAGATGGAATTTGATTTGGCGGTCATCCATGGTGTGCTTGTCTTGCGGCAAGTGAGGTGGATGGCAGTCGGACGAATCAAATGACTGATTTCCATGAACCTGCAGATGTTTAGCGACCTTTCAGAAGTCTGGAGGGTTGTGGCCAAGGACGCAAAACAGTACCTGAATGATACTTATTGAAACCGAGAGGCGAGACGAGAGGAGGGAAATTTTGTCTTTGGGCTCTGGTTTATTTATCGCTTTCTGGACGTCAATCTTTGAGGGTGGGAGTCCTTTCTTATATTCTCAGCTGCTGCGCTTTTACAAGGGTCATTTGCCATTTCATGCACCTCGATCACCACTCTTAGTAGTTGGGCGAGAGAGCGATCATTTTCTCACTTAGCCTGGTTGCCTCGTTTTGGGAGCATTTGCCTCGCTCGTTTTGAGATAGAAACAGTCCGCATGGCCACTTTCAAGATGAGGCGCGTCCAATAGAACAGAGAATTGCGGGCATATGCAGACAATTTCTGCAGGTGATAGCAATTAGTATTGGCATCGCTTCTTCCAAACACGAGCGACGCCTGGGCGAACCACTTTTTAGTAGGGGAAATTTGCTCCGCCTCGAGAAAAGGTTGTGGTCGAATTAAGCTTCTGCTTGAAGGGCCCGATGACAGATGACCCAACATTCCAGAGGCATATCATTACTCACTGGTCGTTTGACGCTGAAATTATGGGCCTATGAAACGAATATGAACGGATGCTTTACCATTGTGTTTGTGAGTTCTGGCCCAGTTCATACTTGAACCATCGTGGCTCATTGGGTCGTTTTACGGAGATTTCTCCGCGGGGAAAATTAACTGAGGTCGGCAAAGTCACCCCTAGTTCCATGGTCCGATGAAAAAGCTATGGGATTGGCTGTCAATTTCATCATCAGTTCGCATGTGAGCAAGTAATGATGACTCCGAGTAAGAGATGTTGAAACGCGACCTTGGGTCTCGTATTCCATATTCTATCCTTTCATCGCGTGTCTTCTCAGAACCTTGATGGGCAGAGACGAAATGACAGACCTTAAATTTCGAGGGGAGTTTTGCGATAGGATTGTGTCTACACTGGCCCGTCAGCAACGGCATGCAGCTTCCCCGGTCATGATTTGACCTTGCTGACATGCCATTTCCTCTCCGATGAAAACGACAGCATTCGCAAAATGAATATTCGAGGGTGGAACAGGATATTCACCAACCTGGTTCTCTGATGTTGTCAGTCTGGCCACTTGGTGTGAGAAGGGACTTGCGTGCTCGACAAAAAGCGATGAGAACTTGATTGACAGAGTTGTAGCAAGGCAAACAGGACGAACAGCAGAGGGAAAATGAACTCATTGCTGTTGTTGCGCTATATTCATCAATAGAGACGCACTGAGAAAGAACCTACGCCGAGGTTGAGTGAGGAAAGGAGGTCGTTGTCGGCGAACAGAAAGTTTACTCTTGAAGCAAGCGACGGGAGCTTTCCCAAAACGGGCATAGTACCCCCTCGCCCAATCAGGGGCAACAAAGCCTCAGAAAGTGCTTACATACTATGTAAATGCTCTTTATCTTATTGGAGATAATTTTTGTAAATTTATTGATAAGACTAATATACGCTAAACATTATATCAGGTCTCGTGACACTGTATACTCCATTAGACCCATAGGCTGTATCTAATTTTATAACCCTCATTTTTCAATTTCCACCTAGGTACAGAATGATTATATCTAATGGATATATTTTAGTTCACTAACTTTATTATATTTGTTTAATAAACATTATCTATAACTAATAATCTCCTCGGTTTTTTGAGATTATAACATGAAATAGAGTTTTTTTTAGCTACATAGTCATTTGAGTAAATTATATTTATTACAGTTGGTATCTAATAGAGCACAAAGCGATTTTCAAGTACCACTAAACGGATTTAGTACTATGAGCCCCAGGCTCTTGATCTTAGCCTGATTAAACCAAAATACACATTTCTATAACTACAACGCCAATACAGTAGCTCCCTAGACAGTCTTTACAAACCGAGTAGGATTTAATGAACCCAAGTATATGTTAGACATAGCTTAGAAAATCACGTAGAAAGGTAACTACATGGCATGAGCGGTACGGTTTCCTACCAATCTCTTCCTGCTTTTTTCAGATTTACAAAATCCTCAGAAATTGTTTCACTACGAAAATGCATTCATCTATCTTTCCTCCCCAGTTTTCTTATTGGTCACTCCGGATTCAGCATTTTTACCTGCTAGGAAGGCATCTTCATGCAATCTTACCCTTCTTCCCTTTTCAAGTTTACTTCCCCACCAACTACCTTATTAACTTAAATATCTATTCTCTACTCCATATTACAGTCACTCTTCACCTATCACTTTTCCACCACACAAGAACATTCACCCACCTTCGACTTTCCACCTCTCCAATTACGCATCCAATTTATCTTTCTTGCCCCCGCAAGCTCATTTCAAAACCCAAATGATCGATTTTTCAAACCTGTATTAGCTCAACCCGCTTCTACTGACCAACAAATCCCGAACCGCCCTCCCTACTCTACCTGCTTTCGCAATTCATAGCAGAAAAGGCTCAAAAGAGTAAACTTATCCTCTCAAATCCCAAACAATCCTTTCCTCAACCGAAACTTTCCAGAATTCATAGTTTCTTCAAGTTCGCAAGATTAGTGATTAGCCCTCACTCATCCTCCCCCCCGAAAACATGATTTACTACTAACACCCATGAATGAATTTACCTAGCAGCATCAACATCAACATCAACGTCAACATCACAAACACAACTTCCCAACTGCCCAACCTCCAACCTTCCAAATCCTCCATTCTATCATAAAAACAAACATGCTGCAGAACAAGCATCACAAACTCCCCTTCCACCCTTTAAATAATGTTACTACCCAATACCTACCCAGCGCAGTCATAGCCACGGGCCTTCACTTCCCAAGCGCACAACAAAGCATACCACTCCATCTCACCCAAGTATAAAATAACCCCAAGAACAAAAGAAAATGCAACTAATCTCAATGCCAAACAACAATACTAAACAAATACTATGACCTTGACCTGCGGCCAACACCTCTGGAGCTTCAACAAACAAATGAGAATTAGCGAACCAATCGTCAACTGGCCTTCCAATGCCACGGTATATCTGCAAACTTCTGAGCTTCATCTTATTCACATCCAAGAGTATTCCCAGGTACTGCGTATATAAAAGCCACAAAATATCAGAGAAATTCCGTCGAACCAAACAATTTTCAAAGAGGGAGGCAACCCGCAACATCAACACATAAACAGACCAACTTTCACTCCAAAGGCGTTCAAGGATTTAAAGCGATAGTGGAAACGAGTTTCAAAAATCAAGCGCTCTATTGGAATTTGTTCGCTGCTGCCTTTTTCTAGAATCTACTCTGCTAATAACAAATCATCGTGCCAGTCACATTTCCGAAACAGAAACCGATCCAGTGTGCTGTTGTAAAAATTACCGCAACAAGCTTTCAACTTGAATTCTGATTGTTTGCCCACTGGTACACAAGATATGTTGTTTTCAGGCGCACATTCGGTCTTTTTGCGCCCAGATGTGCTAGTCGCATTGCCTATCTTCTGTGTCCACTCATACCAGCAGGTTGCATCTGCAATAACCTTATTAACACACTTTGGCTCTGAATCTCCTTTGTCGAGATATGTGAATCCAGGGCCACATAGCATCGCATCAGCTTTCATTCGCTTCCAATACACGGGATGACCTAGTGTTGGGATTAAAGTCATGACATAACAGGTAGCGCCAGTTTCCGTAATTCTGGGTGAAGATGTGCAAGTCGTCCAATCAGCAGAATTGGTAGGCTTTTGCACTATACACACCTCTTCACCCGCAGGCGTGATTCGCTTGAACGTGCTACTGTCGATACTTCTATATATCGCATCATCGCATATCTCCGTCCCGTGGACAGGCAGGATATTAACAAAGGCTACAAACAGAGCAGCTGCCAATATGATAAGGCCCCAACTCATCCTAGACCCCATCCACATTTCACTTTCTGCATCTCCCTCCATCAACCCCTCTTCCAGTTGGGCGTCTACCTTATTCAGATGCTGAGAACGTTCTTCCAATCTTCGCCGGCTCATTTCAAAATGATGGTTTCCAGTTGGTTGAGCATTGTGGTTCAAGGAGTGAAGATTAGGATTCGACTTTCTTCGAAGGAGAGGTTGGGTCTCAGTGGTCTCAGGGCGACTGGCGCGTTCGGTGACCATTGAATTACGCCTGGTGATTTTGCGGGGGACACACACGTTTCCAGGGTTATTTGTGATGTTGTTCATCGATGGAGCATTGACGTCAATTGGATTCATGAATGCGCTGGGAATAGCGGCTAGAGATATCTGTTAGCTAGCTAGTCATTACAATTCAAGATTGAGAAATACCTTGATAGTTTGGAGCTCGAGGGTTCATGTGTTGAGCCTGTTCCTTCGCTACTGTTGGGGTGGACATGGAGGCTTCGTATCGAGACTTCTCGCTACCTTCCCATTGGGATGTCGAGGAGGACGACGAGGATGAAGAAGCTGGAGTCTTCTCACTCTCTGGCGTCTCCGGGAACTTTTGAGGACGCTTCACTCTGTGGCCTAAACCCACATCCTCAGGGCCAGGGATTGTGGATGTTGCTGTAGGGTTTCGAATGAATGTACGAATTACTTTGCGTGGTTTTGGTGTTGGTGTAGTAGTAGTGCCGTACGACGGAGTTTGTTGTGGGCTTCCAGTGGTTGAGGCCTCCGACTTTTCATCAGTCTGTTGACCGAAGAATCTCGGAAGCATTGTGGAAGTAGATTTTGGCTGGATGGATTTGTCTTATTGGAACAGAGAATGACAGAATGATAAAAGCGATAAAGCGAGTGATGAAGCGAGTGGAATGAAGATATAATTATATCTGGAATTGAAGCTGGATGTAACGAATGTATTTGTGATGTTGTGAAGAAAAGAAGAATCTCGAGGGGGGGACGGATCGGTTTATGAGGGTAGGACCAGGATATATTTGATTGCTCCTTCCAATGCCTCAAAGTGTTAAATGACAGGAAATGATTCTGACTGGGAAGCAACCCGTTTTGTAGACCCGACCACTCCCTGAGAAGGAAGGGACCATCAAGACATCTGTAGAGGACAGCCTTCCTCTGGGTATGAGTGCCCGAATTCACACTGAATCTGAAGTAGCCTGTTTTTGCCTACCTAGCCACTTTCTAACCAGGAAGGTGCAACCAAGATATTCGAACACCACAATGCAGTTAAGCATCCAAGTATTTGGCGAGATAGTCATAAAATCTTCTACTTCGAAGCATTCAGAGAAATGAGAACCCAGCCACTTAGGCGCAAAACTCACCCATACCACCTGTACCACTAAGTGCTCTCAAAACCCCCCAAACTTCGCTTAACCCATGTTCTCTTCTCTTGCCTCACAGACGAACCCCATTGCAGTACAATTACCGCCCGCTCCCCTTCGAGACATAAGTATAAAACTTTGTGAAACACAAGCAATGTATATATAGCCCCAATAGCGCAAAGGTCGCTATTTGTTACAGAAATAAACACCTGCAACGTGGGACGGTGTGAGTCCACTACCAATTTGTAATTTACAATTATTTCTTTGATTCTTCCTTTGCAAACGTTTTTGGAAATTTAGAAGTCAGGAAGGAGAAAGCAGGATGCATTGGGCACGAACCAGAGGGAGTCTTGATAGCATGAGATGTTCGTCGGATCTTGTTTACACTATAGCCAGGGTTCAGGTTAGGGTTAGGGTTAGGGTTGACTGCCCTAAAAGTACCTTATACATGGCCGAATTGTAAGTATTGTATCGAATCACTGTATTAGGAATTCTTTTCGATAAAGAAAATTGATTATCTGCCCAGGTCGGGCAGAGGCAAGATTGGCTTGAGGTTAGGACGATGATGTTGTCCTAGAGCAGGGCACTAAAGATGGTCTGTGACACCAAAGAAATGAGGGGTCCTTCGCCGCCCGGCAGAAAATAATAATCGAAATCCCATCATCGAGATTTCCATTTTTCCCCATTCCCCCCAACCCTCCCACCAAAAAACAAAAGAATAATAATGGCTACTTCAACACCCAAGCCAATCCACGGCCTCGTGCTGGACGCCGGACCAATAATCAAAAACGAGCCCTCCGTCTCCACCCTCCTCGCACAAGCCGAACAACTCTACACCATCCCCGCAGTCATCGAAGAAATTCGAGATCCCGTCACCAGATCGCGCGTCGAGACAACTTTAAAGCCATTCATAATATGTCGCTCGCCGAAACCCGCAAGTATCAAGATTATCACCGATTTTGCCCGGAGGACGGGAGATTTGGAGGTCCTGAGTCGCCCAGATATACATTTGATGGCGTTAAGTTATGAGCTGGAGTGTGAGAGGAATAATGGCGATTGGAGACTGCGCAGTGTTCCAGGACAGAAACGGTTAAATGGTGCTCCTCCTTCTGCGGCGGAGGGGACGAAGGAAGAGATTGCGAAGGTCGCAGATGGGGTTGTTGAGGATGCTAATGCAGAGGTTAAGACGGAACCTGAATTGGCGACAGAGGAGTCGAATGCGACAGCAGAATCTGTAGAGGTATTGGAAGAGCAGCTCGCTGCCACCAGTATTGTTTCTGCAGATGCTCCCATATCTACCCATGAAGTCGAAGAATCAAAAGCAGCTAGCGATACTATTCCCAGCGAAGATGCTTCCGCCACCCTTCAAGAGCGCGAAGCCACACCCGAATTAATTGAAGAAGCACAAGGTTTCGCCTCAGAAGATACTGACGACGAAGGCTGGATCACGCCGCAAAACCTCAAGGAACACCAAGCGCGCGACGCAAACGGAATGGCAGAACCAGAGGAAGAAGTAAAGATAATGCAAGTCGCAACCATAACCTCCGACTTCGCCATGCAGAATGTCATGTTACGAATGAACTTGAACCTTCTCGCACCCTCTCTCCAGCGAATCCGTCAGCTCAAGACATGGGTTCTTCGATGCCACGCCTGTTTCCACATCTCCCGAGATATGACGAAGCAATTCTGCGCACGTTGTGGAAAACCAACACTTATCCGAACATCGTGTTCCACAGACAAAGATGGCAATTTCCAGGTTCATCTCAAGAAAAACATGCAGTGGAATACTCGCGGGAATGTATATAGTATCCCCAAGCCAGTTGCCGGAACCTCAAATGGGAAACTTGTAGCTGGTGGTGGAAAAGGTGGGTGGGGTCAGGGACTGATACTTGCAGAAGATCAGAAGGAGTATGTTCAAGCTACCACTAACGCAAGACGGAGGAAGGAAAAAGATCTCATGGACGAGGACTACCTCCCAAATATCCTATCAGGAGATAGAGGACGTGGAGGTGGTAAAACAAAAGTTGGGGCTGGCAAAAATGTGAACTCAAGGAAGAGAAATAAGTAGATATCTATCACATACTGGAGTTTGGCGCATAAGGAAAGAAAATTGGGATGGAATATCATGACGGGGAATAAACCTCGTTCTGTTCATAGAAGTAGAAAGAGTGCAATTTACCACAAGTAAAATTTGGAAATTCTCATTTGTATTTTCTTTTCTTGTCCAGGTGAAAAATCAAGTCCTATCCCAACGCCTACACACAGCGAAGCAGCCGCGAAAAAACGCCATGCCAATTGATAATACCACACACACCATACCACCCTTAGGTTTCTCTCCTGCGACAAATGTGTTCCCACAGCATATTCAGATTCAGATTGATAATTCTGGTCCAGATGCGACATTTCCTTCGACCATCACTCCTGATTGTCCACAAGCCCGAGGTTCACAGCAAAGAGCCCTGATTTTCCTCTCGATCGACCGTTGAAATCCGTCATTCTGTGAATCTGAACTTTGCGAATTTTGCGAATTTTGCGACAGAGATCGAACGACAATATCGCAAATCACCCAAACCCATCTACTGTCCAAGAACAACACGAGACTCTATAAACCAATTAGCCCAATCCCACCATCACACCATCCCCTTCTTCCCTCCTTTACACCCCTCATCATCCATCCCTGCCCATCCCCATTCCCCTTCTCAACCTCTCCACCCCCATAGGAACAGAAAAAACTCACTCTGCTGCGTCAAAAGCAATCCATACCGCTTCTTCAACGTCACCCGATGACGACTATACTTATCATCGGGACTGAAGCGCGCCGGGTGCGCGGACTTGGTGACCTCGGCGCCGACG
Source organism: Hymenoscyphus occultus (assembly GCA_900536445.1). Classification (NCBI taxonomy): domain Eukaryota; kingdom Fungi; phylum Ascomycota; class Leotiomycetes; order Helotiales; family Helotiaceae; genus Hymenoscyphus; species Hymenoscyphus occultus. The sequence continues at coordinate 21,171 of UNPT01000507.1, read as the reverse complement.
ACTTTTTTGAGGGTGTAGATGCGTTTTCCCGCGGCGTCGAGCGTGTACATTAGATGCATGTTTGCGGGTGCGCGAGGGGGGATCTGGGGTGGGTGTTAGTTGGGTTGATGAGGGGGACGGAGGGGGAATAGGGAGAGGAGGGCACGTACGAGTTCTTGAGGGGTTGGGTGGGAATTGGGTGGTGCGTGGTGCTGGGTTGGATTTTGTACTGGTAGGTGGATTGCTATTGAGGAAAAAAGTTCGCGGTTTGGTTTGGCGGATGGCGCTGAGAAGTGCTGGAGCCGATGTGGTGCCGGACTTTGTGCCGATAACGTGCCGGCGCTGGTACAGTACGGTGCCAAGAGTAGTACTAGTAAGTGTAAACTAACCCGTACTACGTACTCGTATGAACTTCAACTACCTAAGTACCTAAACAAAGAAAAAATACGAGTATTGGTTACATTATCTGTATTTCAAGAATATTTTCTTTCTTCTTCTCTATACAAACACAGGTTCTCTCTCTTTCTACTCGTACTCTCTACTTTAGTATATAAGAGTTCCTCTATACGCTTTCTACCTTAGTAAGTAAGCTTATACTATTTAATAAGCGGTTAATAACTTCTAGAAAGATTTTTTATTATTATTTGTATTTACTTGCTACTCTTCTACTCGATTTCTAAAATTAGAACCTCGCTTCTTAGTAAGTTAGTATGTTTTCCTTTTCCTATCTAAATTCGTTACGGTAAAACTATTCGAGTATTCACAAAAGACTAAGTAAAACATATTACTATTTGCAACTTAATATTTCTTAATAGAAGGATATATATATATCATCTTAAATTCATAAGGGGGTAGACAACTAGAGTCACACTTTATCATGTAGATCATATTAAAACCTACTATATGACGGTCGGTCCTTTTTAATAGCTTCTATACTATTTCTAGGACAACTTTTACTTAATAGACAGTTCAATTACGCGTTCTATTAGCAAAAACCCTATGTTTTTAGCCAAGACAGATCGTATAAGAGTTGAATTATAGTAGGGCGCATCGATCTTATTAAGCTAGCATGGTATAACTCTTGGCTGTCCACCCCCTTTATATATTCCGAAGTATATTATCTTGGCAAATACCGTAACCGAGTACCTATCCAAAATAAAAAACCAAGGAACTTAAATACATTATATATGTCTATCTACATGAGAACCGCCAAGCATCTCCTATTTCACAGTCCCAGTAAATACCTAACATATTCAATCTACCTATCTACCCTGAACAATAGACAATATAAACTACCAAGTAAAGTTACAATTTATATCAAAACATTAACCTTTTCGTTCAATCAATCAAACAATACTAGACTTCTCAAACTCCCCGCTCCCAGGATTAACAGATCATGGAACAATTTCATCAAAAGCAATGACTCTAAACCCCACGCTTGTATTCGTAAAAATAGCAATTTCTTTCATGAAGCGCTAACAGAAGCAGATGAAACAATTCTGAGCTAGTATAAAAATCTTGGTTTCTCTGTGTATCGCAGTAATTCAAATAACAGTAATGACTCCAACAGGGACCAACCCCGAACCCAGGATTCGCGAAAATAGCAAATTGTTCCATAACAGTAGAAGTAGCTACAAATAAGTCTGAGCTAGCAAATTTGTTTCGCATTGACTGAAAGCCAAGGCGAAGGTGGTTTCGACTAAATGCGGCTTCGTAACCGTAGCATGTTGATGACGACCCAATCTTGGATTTTTATCGAAAGTTTGGGTTGGTTCCCATGAGTATACAAATCTGTGAAGTTGCCTTGGGTACTGTCGATAGGCTAGCTTGTGAAGCGAGTCTAGTCGTCGTCGTCGTCGTATTTCTGGTGGATCCGTGCCCTTATACCTTCAAAAGAATAGACTCCACGACGTGATCTGGGTATCACTAGACGAAAAAGGTGGAGGCTGGCTGTGCTGTCGCTGTCGCTGTCGATAAATGAAGCTTTTGAGACTGAGCTAAACGACGACTGAGTCTGACAAATCCGAGCCACGTATTTGTACCTCATTTCTTGTCGTAATCAGACAGTAAAATCCCTTGAGGCTCTGAGATATATAGCAACCACAGATAAAGATATCACGAGTTCTCTTCTCCTTGAGGCTCACCAGGTTGAGCAACCAATTTTCAGGTTCAAAATGTAGGTTCTACCAAGGAATGAATGTGGGGCGTCTCCTCTATCTTCCTTTAGAAAATACCACATTGCATCGGAACAAGCGATCAATGTCTATCCGAGGAGCATATAAAATCAGATACACGTGTGTGGCATTTCCCACCGTTCAGGAAGATACGACCGATACCGGTCCGCTATTATGTTAGACGTACAAGCACAAACCGGAATCCCTTCAATGTCGAAATGGTTATGTACCTGCTCGGGCTGGTTAAAGCAAATCTCGCATCGATTGATGCTAAACATGGAGAACCCCCACACGACCAGAATACTGGTGCAAAGCGCCCCATAAGCAATAGGATCCAGACCAGTTTTATCGAATTCCGAATCTTCGGTTAGGCTTTTGTGTAGTATTAGGATCTCTTTGGCGTGTATCAAGGCAGATTGGGCCCCGGGAGAATTCGCCCAAGAAGTTGTCGATTTTGCTCGTTTGTCTTGTAGGTTTTTGTGTCTGTCATTGAGCTCGACGTTGGTTGTGGGATTGAAGTCTCTGGCTGTTTGGCGAATGGAGTGGAGATCGGAGTCGAGGTGGATACTGAGGATATGGTAGAGTAATAGAGAGTCAAATATCAGAGTCTTTGCCCGGCGGATGATCGAATTTGCCCAATCTGGATCAGAATGATCTTCGAACCCACGATAGAAGCGAAGAAGTGGTTGCTGGTCCTCGTCTGCACTGGTAATATTGAATCCTAGTGCTACCATCTGATCGAGTCGCATTTTAAGCCTGTCCAATTCGATCCTCCAGGTTTCGCGTAATACCTCTAAGGAGGCTCGTAGCTCGACAGAACCATGGTATAATTGTCGAATTTTGTGATACATACCCTGCATACAAAGCTGTACATCTTCGATTAAGATGCCACAAGAGGTGATATCGGGATTCGTGGTGAATTCCCTCACCATTTCTGATATCGAAGCGAAAGGCCTGGATGGCGACTCAAATTGTAGACGATTTTCCCATATATGAAGGCCATCGGCATTCCATAGGGCGAACGAGCCTTGTGGTTCAAAGTGAAGGTCATCTAATGTTAGTAGTAGTGGCTGGTCACGAAGCATACTGAGGTAGCAGTCGAGCTTGAATATGTATGTTGCAAGTCTGGATACTGTTAGGTGATGATGGTCAGGCTTAATGTATGCATGTACTCACCGAGATCTTACACCGACTCTGACTACGTGCATTGGGAGAAAGTATCCTGGCCTGTCATCATCCATCACTGTTTCTGGCTTGAAGAATCCCGCTTCTCGAAGCGCTGTGACCAAGAGGTTGAACAAAAATATTGCTTTGGAAACCGTTCTTTCAACCTACGGGTATGAGATTAGCAGCTATCAGAATAACCGGCATTTTCCAAGGCCACTGAAATTGGAGCATAACATACGCCAGCATGAAAGGTAAATATCACACTCAACAACGCTGCTTGACATAATTCGCTAGGCAAACCTCCATGAAACCGATCAACGGATGATTTTTGGGTCTGCCAAGTTATCACATTAGTAATGTTTACTTTGCAAATAAGAGTTACCTACCAGCATGGATGGTAGTATCCGAATCAAATAGCCCTGCATCGCCAGAGCATAGAGCTTTGACGCTGCTGTTCCAAATAGCCATGCTCCATTCATCTTCATTGCACAATTTAAAATCACACTTTCATTTTCATCCGCGTAGCTCGGCCGATGGATGATTGGCCAACGATGATGGAAGGATGTGTAGTAAGCGTCCATGTATTTTTGCTCAAGATCCGAAGGACAAAACGGAGGACTAAGAATATCCACATCGTCGCTCCTTTGGCTCTTGACGGGGCTCAAAATTGGGTCCTTCTGAATCTTTATATTCATCCAGTCTACAACACTTAGTTTCGAAAATGGATTGTGTATGGGAGACTCCTTGAGCAACACGGTATCGGCCATTGGATCCATTGGTGTCTCGTACATGTTCATCCCAACATGATTGGGATAGAAGATTTGTTCATCATGCTGCTGAATGACGACAGTATCATTCATGTAGTTATCGTTTTCCGAGGTCCTTGTATTCTCACCCGCGGGGCTTTGCCTATCATAATTGCAATCAATGCCCTTTGAAGCACATTTGGCACATGGCTGATTGCCATCACATTTGATCTTGCCTTTGTGGCACGTGATGCATGCTCTCTTGCTTCGACCTGAAGGGGTTGGCTTATACTCATCTCCATGACGGAGGATGTGCCGTTGAAGACTATCGCTGTTGAATAGTCAGCATTCTGAGTTTTATAAAGAGAGGGGCAAGTGAGCGGGTAAGGGTTATCTCCAAGACATGTTATTTACCTTCGGTTGAACTTTTGTTGGCACACTGTACATATGAAGAGCGATTCAGCAGGGATGTGTGTACGCTCATGCCTATTCAGGTGCTCTTTCCGGGCAAAATTCTTTTCACACCCATCAAACTTGCAGTACCATCGTGTACTGTTTTCAGTGGTTGGGTCTGGAGGAGCCTCCATAATTGGGGCGTTGTGAAGCTCTACCGTACGAGTAGTTGTGGCTAGAAGCCGCTTTAGGAAAACCGACAAGTGCAGGTGGAGACACTTAATGCGGGCCGAGTGGGCTTGTAGAGCGTACCTAGGTAGGTAGAGAAGGAACAGTGGGATTTTTGGTATTGGTAGACCACCGTCACATTCGAAGCCGACGTCACTTCCGTATCGAGGCCAAATATTGCTACGAAGTATCAATTCAACGTCTCAGAGGCAAGTAAACGATGCAAGACAATAATAAGGAGCCGAGTGGGATTAATGGGAGGGCCGGTCGGCGGTGGGAGTTGATGTGGAAGAAGGGGGGGCCGCAGTGACCGCAGCCGAAGGGGATGTGGTGGGAGCCGAGACGTTTGACAATCGTGACAATTATGGGTCTGATTCAGCATCCACCTCAGCCTTTCCCGCTTAAGACACCCAATCAGCGTGCACCACCATGCGTCCACCACGTCTACTCACTAGTGAGTGTACGGTAGTCTCCTTCACCATTTCTGTCTCTCGTCTTGGCGTCAGCCAAGCAGCAAAATCCCTCCCACCGGCATCCATCAGATAGAGTGTATCTTACTACTGTAGGTGGTGAATGTTGTGCGAACCACCTCAACAGAGTACACGTTGTGCAAACAACAAGTGAGCTGAGCTGAGCATATTCCGACTCCCGCTACTGCGGAGGTTTCTCAAAATCCATCAGGCAATGCTTGAGTAATCCGTGCTGGACGACCATGGAGGGGTTTGTTTGTCATTCGTGGTGGGGCTTTTGCTTGCCCCTCATTGAGCTTAATGTGTTGAATCCAATATATAATTCAAAGTTGGCTGTTCACTCTCCCAAGATATTCGTACTTCCATACACTAGTACCAACTCTCTTCTTCAACAACTTACTTGTGACTTCAAAGAACTTGGCAGCAATCCCCAATATCTATCAAACTTACACTGAAACACCCTCGTAATATCACTCGTCAATATCACTCGTCAATATGGTTGAGATCAAGAATGTCGTCCACGTGGGAGTAAGTAACTCTACGCCTCATCTCACATCATCGCAAAGTCCGGGCGCTGACAATTGCAGGCTGCTGGTTCCCTCGGAGCCCCTATCCTGACTGCTCTCATCGAGTCTGGCAAATTCAACGTCACTGTTCTCACCCGCGAAAACTCCAAATCCACCTTCCCCTCATCAGTCAAGGTCGTCAAGGCTGACTACTCTGTATGCCAATTCTCTCTCAATGCTCCCCGCCAGCCAAACCTAACATTCCGTAGTCTGTTGAATCCGTTACTGCCGCTTTCAAGGGACAAGATGCCGTCGTCTCTTCCGTAGGAACGGAGGGTCTGCTCGGACAAAGTCTATTCGTCGATGCCGCCATAGCTGCCGGCGTCAAGCGGTTTATTCCTTCCGAGTTCGGATCTAACCTCGCGAACCCACTTACCGCTGCCCTCCCAATTTTCGGCTACAAGATTGCAACCCGCAAGCACATTGAAGCTAAAGTTGCCGGCGGTGCCGATATCACATACACATATATCCAAAATGGACCCTTCCTGGACTGGGGTCTCCAAATGAACTTCCTCGTCGACTTGAGAAGTGGAAGCCCAAAGATCTTCGATGGTGGTGACCAGAAAGTCAGTGCCACCACATTGGCATCGATTGGAACAGCCGTTGTCGGAGTTCTCTCACACTACGAAGAGACCAAGAACCGAGACGTCTATATTCAGGATATTGCCATCTCACAAAACCGCATCGTTGAGATTGCCAAGAAGGTCAAGCCTGAAAAGGCTCAAGAGCCAGTTCAAGTTAAGACGGCCGATACGAAGGCTGCCTCAGATGCCGCGCTCGCAAAGGGTGATTACAGTGAAGGAACTATGATCCCATATCTCTTCACAGCCATCTTTGCTGAGGGATACGGTAATCTTTACCCCAAGCTGGACAACGAGCTTGTGGGACTCAAGCCATACACTGAAGCTGATGTCGAGGCGCTCGTCAAGAGTGTCTTGGCTTAGGTGGAAGATGTAATGTAATAAAAAAAAGGTTTTGCTTTTGGGCATGAAATAGATAGCGTTGAATTGAAGGCTCTATCCCTACTCATCTCTCTTGGGCATAAAGTTGTGATCTGTCGTGATTCGTAAACATGTGCTAGCTCGCGAGATAACAAGTACTCCACTACCTAATTTTGAAGAGCGCCCTATTTTATAGTCACGTGCCTGATTCAATTGAGAGCCGAACTAGGGGCTTGTCTCCGTTAGTGTCCTTCTATATATGTTTATGTACGCGAGTAGTAAGCTATTTCACAACAAATTTGGGTACATTACTAGATTTATATAATACACTTTGTCCACGTGACTTGGCCCACATAAGTCTATACTAGATTCTCCTTTTTTTCGTTTCTTAACAGAAAGACTATATAGTATAATTGTTGGGATATATACGACCCCTTTGTTTATGTCACATGATCCGACCCACCTGTTCGAGTACTATAGTACTCGAACAACACTACTCCTTGGACAATTAGATAACAATCAACTGAATATTCCATATCCTATTTCTTTACCTTGATATCCTAGATATCTCTATACTAACAATAATAGTTACTAAATAAAAGAACATTATAAGAAATATTTAATGAGGAATTCTAAAGCTACTATAGTTCTCTAGTAGTAGTATTACTAATTATTAGAATCTATATATAATTTATAGATTCTATTATCTCGAATTATTTAAATAATAAAGTTAAGTAAATTATCTTCTATTAAACGTATAAATGAATTTAGAAAAGTACTTAACTATATAAATACTTTACAATTTCGATTTATAAAAGAGAATGTTATAGGAGAAGTTAATTAAATAATTACTCTTACGTTTCTCTTATGATTTAATTTTATTACTTAATTTAGTTTATATACACAAAATATTTATCTTCGAAACAAAGAATTATTCAATTTCTTCAGCAGATTTCCCACTCCTTTTGATAAGCCATATTAGATTATTGATATTATTGGCTTGTAGTATTCCCGGTACTGCATATGCGATGCTACCTACGGAAAGGGGCGATCTTTCCTCATTCCCCGTATGTAATGATATTATCCATTGCGCAGGCACAACCCCTCTTTCAATTCTGTTTTGATGGCATCGAAGAACCGGCGTGAGCCTTTTTACAACATACATGATATTTCTCAATAACATGGATAAAGTCATGAGGTTGTTCTTCGTTCTCACGCTTTGGTGCTTCATCCTTCCCTCGGCAGCTTATGGCGTCGGTCGCCCTGTCAAAACTACAAGTGGGGTGGTAATCGGCCATGTAGCAAGAAATCGAACCCAGGTGTCGGAATATCTTGGAATCAGATACGCTCAAGCACCTGTTGCAAGCTTAAGATTTGAACCTCCTTTGCCTTATTTATCGAGAACAGTGTTCAATGCTTCAAATTATGTGAGTTTTGCTTAGTTAAATATTTCCAGCGCCGAAACGACTGATCTAACCAAAATTCGTCAGTCTGTGTAAGTTTTCACTTATAGTAGTATAGATGGATGATCTGAGTATTTCAAAGTGATTGTCCAAGTAATCCCTCGGCTCCGGTAGCATACCCGAACAAAACCGCAAATTTCGATCGCGTGTTTGCTCTGTTTACAGGGGGAGAACACAAGCCACAGGGGGAAGATTGTTTGAAATTGAACATATGGGCGAAGTCCAACGACCTCAAACTTAAGGCGGTGTTGGTCTGGTTTCATGGAGGAAGTGAGTATTCTTAAGCGATCTCTTAATTGTTTAAGCTGACATCATTCGAGGGTTTACTCTCGGTAGTGCAAATAGTCCCTTCTTCCACGGGCAGTACATGGCGGATACGGAGGATGTCATTGTGGTAACTATAAAGTGCGTCCATCTAATAGTGAAAAAGTCTGTTCTGATTGTTCTCCAGCTACCGAATCAATATTTTCGGATTTTCTGGTGCACCGGGTATCACTCAAAATGTTGGATTGCTTGATCAGCGACTTGCATTAGAGTGGCTTCGTGATAATATATCCGGCTTTGGCGGCGATCCTACTAAAATGACAATATTCGGCCAATCTGCAGGAGGAGTTGCAGTTGACTACCATTCTTACGCATGGAAATCAGATCCAATTGTCGCAGGATTGATATCCCATTCGGGAACAGCAGCAAGCTTCGAGCCAAGCACTCCCGCAATCATGACCAAACACTTCAATGTCGCTTCGGGACTTCTTGGCTGTGGAACCGGTGAAGCTGCAGTTCCATGCATGAAAGCGCAAAATATTACGGCTATACTAGCAGCTATTGCAAAAGTTCCGGTTGAAGCTACCGGCGCACGACCACCGCCGCCATTCCAACCAACCGTCGACAACGTCACTGTGTTTTCAATCTCAGTGTACGAAGAATTAGCAAAAGCAGGAGAATTCGCAAAACTTCCTTACCTTGCTGGCAATACCAACAACGAGCCAGGGTTTTACAAGATTGGAGCTTTTGCTCAAGGATCGAAACTCACAGATGCGCAATGGGAGTTATTCGAGCTAGAAAGTTTCACTTGTGCTACCGCTATCGAAACCGCTCATCGTGCTGCGTTTTCCGTTCCTACATGGAGATACAGATATTTCGGGGATTGGTCTAATCTGCGTTTGTACCCTGGAAGTGGAGCCTATCATGGAAGTGATGTCGAGATGGTTCTGGGAACGGCTCAGGATGTTTCACTGATTGTAAACTCAGACATCGAAGAAATAACCAGCAGGTATATGATGAGAGCTTGGGCAACTTTCGCAAAAAATCCACATAGTGGCTTGTCAGATTATGGATGGCCATTGTACGAAAGCTCGAGTGCGGAGACGTTGGTGAGGCTGGGGTATAACAATGAGTTCACGGCTTCGTTTGTGTCTCCCCAAGAATATGATTCACGATGTCCAGATTTAAGGGGAAAAGTTAGCGATGGGGTAGGGGCTTTTTAGTGTGAAGTATCCATAGTAAAGCTATTGACTCTCCCACATACACAGCTTTGCAGCTGGAATTCCATTGCTGATGGACAAACTAGCACTTGCCCCGATCATTCTTCCTTCATGCAAATAAGCATCGAAAACCAAAGCTTTCTCATCGCTATGATCACCGAAAACAGCAATCTTTCGCATATCCCAGCTCCTTCCATCCCAACCTTCCGTTTCTTGACCCTGTGAACATTGAGCGACAATGAGAGTAGGTCCAACCCCAAGACAACCGACGACAAAAGTATAGTTCCGAGGTTTGATCCATGGACCAGAACTTATGCTTTCCCCGTAATCGTCGGCGTCAAATGGTTCGTCATCATCCCCATCTTGATGAAAATCCTCTTCTTCCTCCTCCTCCATCTCCATTTCATCGTCATCTGTATCGATATCTGCCTCTCCTACTTCAATTTGTCTTGCGAGTTCGATATCCTCAAGCTCATTTCTTAAAAGTCTGTCTTCCAAGTCTTCGTCTGGAATATGTGGCTGTTTGACCAACTTCACTCCCCTTGTGCCTCGACTATCATTCACTTGAAGTGTGCTAAGAACGCCTCCACGTTGACCCCCGTTGGTAAACAAATCCACAATCTTCACCGTGCCATCACGACCAGTGGTGACAACAATATCCCTTCCCTCCATTCGACCAGATACCATTAGATTTGCAATACCAGTGATTCCCATACCGCCATGAACATTTCTTGGAGCCTCATCACAATTTCTTTCTTCATTGGTGAGAAAGTCCTGATTAGTAGTCCACGAAACCTTTCTGACATATCCATCATCACCAACAGTGTAGAGACCCTGTCCACCGCTAGTACTGACTTCTCTTCCGGGTCCAGGTAGTGGTGTCCACGCAGTAGCCCAGGCTGGATGGGGATGGTGTGAAGGCATGAGCCCCTCCTCATTTCTCAAACACGCTTCTACGGGTCTGAGTTGAGATCGGGGAATTCCGAGAAGGTAGACCCCTCCCAGACTAGTAGTGCAAACCAGATTTGACAACAAAGTCGGATGGTATTGAATTGAAGTTATTGCCGTGGCCGGAGATAAGAAAGCAAACTCTTGAGATGGTTGAAGTGATAATTGTCCGTTGGATATGTGGATATCGTATGTTCTCACATGGCCATCCAGTGAACCAGTGACTATTTTGGATGCAGAAACATGGAGTGATAGGACCCCGGATGGCGTAGGTAAAGATTGGACTATCGTTCTCGAAGATCATGAGTATTTGTTATTGTTTCATGCAGAGGACTCTCACATTCCATCCAATTGTGGCGATATCTTGAATAATGTCAATAGTCCAGTGCCTGTTCCTGAGAGTGTGACAGCATCAAGTGGATCTATGGTCGGATCGCTCCATGCGAGGGAGCTAATAACGAAATGGTCTGGTGAAATGGCTATGAATGAAAGACATGTTGGTGCTTGATTTGGTATTGCTAAAGTGATGGCCATGATTGCTTGACTTCTCCATGAATTCGAAAGTGTTGTCAACGCGATTTGTGGTGGGCGGCTAATGGTGGAAAATTGGCATGCAAATTTATATCCCCACTTTTTGGTCCGTTGATGCGCTCTGATTTGTTGCAGTAATTCACCAATTTTTCAATCCAGCGAATCTTCACTCAATTGGTCAATTTCAAGGAAGGAATTGGTGAATAGAACCTGCTAAATTTTATTTATCCATTTTAGGACCAGGTAATCTTCTTAACTGAAATAACCGATAAGAAGCCTTTTTGCGCAATGTTTTGGACTTTGGAAAACCCCAGCATATTTCACCAATACAGTAACATATTTACTTGGTCTTGTATATAAGAGGACGAATGTACATGTTAGTATTAACTTGCTTTGCATCTCATATGACCATGTCAAGAATTACTGGTTTCACTGCGAGAAGAAAGCGGGTCCACGATACTATACTGTGGGGTAGTACTGTTATTAGTGAACGATGCAGACTCGCATAAGGATGTATTCAAATTAAATAAATTCAAGCCAAAAGAACACAACTATGAAACAACAACTCCAAAAAATTGTGAAAATTGTGAAACATTCTTAATCTCCTTCTGGAAAGACACAGAGCTTGCCATCTCATTGCTTACGAAAGTGTCTCAGCAACCTTAGCACGCCTTCATTTGTCGCCTGGTCATCATCACAAACTCTCATCCTTTTTCTATCCACCCCGGAAATCTCTCAGTCTTCCTCGTACATTTCTTCATCCCCGTCGCTCGTATCGGCAGAGTTCATTTATTCATCCATATCGCTGATATTGATACCGCCCATCTCCGTATCGCTCATCGCTTCCATCCACGACCAACGATCGTCTGCATCAAGACGTAATTCATCTCTGAGTAACTTATTTTTCTCGGTGCCAGATGGCATTCTCTGCAAACCATGTAAACACGCTCGCCATCGAAGAAACTCTTCTGGAGTTACTTCCAACCAACCCTTTGTTGTTGAACTCAGTATATATTTCTCCTTCTGGCCTTCATTTTGTAATGCCTCCAAGACTTGCTCATTCAGAAGCATGAACTTGTCTAGGACGGGGTCATTTCGATTTTGATCCCAAACAGGAACAGAGGCTATCTGGCATACGACACTTAATACCGACATTAGGAAAGTATATTGCCTCCCATGTACTTTGAAAACTCCGACGGAGATTTTGACTTCTCGATTCACCTCACCATCAAGCAAGACATTGATAATCTCTAAAAGCTCTAACCAACCCAACCTCGGAAACTTCCCCGGATAGAAGTAGAAGAAACAGACTTCGCTTAGAAATAGTTCCCAAGGAGTAAGATCCCGACGAGTTTTCACCCACTCATGGCAGTAATATTCTCCGAAAAAGTCGTCACTTTCAATTTGTTCACCTGGATTGCATTTGTCTGGGAGAGCGAGCCGAACAAGCGAGGAGTCGGCATGAGGCCCTATATCGGACATTTGGAGAATGTAGAGCAGAAACGGTTTTCCCAGTTTTGTACTTGGCCTATACTTCCCACTTTCAAATTTCTGTTTCACGTATTCAAGATTGTTGAGCGTTACCATGTATGAAAAAAAATCGTTTTGTTGGTCAGGGTCGCATGAGGTTGCAAAGTCAGTCCAATGCGAATACTGATCCTCAACTGGAGGATACTGGGCTTCCAACCTAGAGTTGAGCACATCTAGATAAGTCTGAATTTTATGGCGGGCTTCATGGCGGGCTTTGTCGTATTGATCAAATAGTGTTGAAAGTGGTCCCTTCTGAAATTGATATTCCCAAAATTTATATTCCTGACGAGTAACTTGTTCTTTTAGTTCTGGAGGGAATGAAATGACTTCGAGAAGACAAGCTCGGGCGACTTTCAGAGGAAAGTTGACCAGGAAGGTTTTTGGGAGATGTTTCTCAATCCATGCACGACCCTTATCCTCAAGGAAGTTTCGCACGGTTAAATGCAAGAAAACCAAGTGTGTGGGAACAAATTCGTAGTGTGTACTCTGACGGCTCGTGGAAAGATGGTGCCTATTTCCAAGCTCCTTTTCAAACTCTATTTGAGGCTTCTTCTCATTTCGCCATTCCACAAGACCACCGCAGAAGCGTTGAGTCCGACGTATCATCTTCATAGCCATGCTATGTAATTCCTCTGAACCAATCTCTGTGATGCCTCTTTGGGTGCTGGATTCGGCTATCTCATCTAATATAAGGTATAGATGAACAGGACCCAACGGCTTCCTTGTTGTCAAGATAAGCTGAAAAATCATGGCACCCGTGGCACGAACACTATCGTTGTAACCTTTCGGACCTTTCCCAATGTCTTCCAATAGGCGTTCATATAAAGCTTCCAGTTCTAGTGGATACCCTTCCAAATGACTGCTGATATTGACCCAAATCTCGTCATTATCAAGATCGTCCCGGATAGATCCAGTGACCAATTTAGTCCATATAAAGACACCTTGAGATCTTTCGACGATCCTGTCGCGGAGGTCCAATTTGAGCTTTTGATGATCCCAGCCGTCTAACTTCATATCCCAATAATCGTGCTCCCCTATCTTACTATCCACATATTTAGTCATGTCCCCTCGTGTTAATTCGTGGACCCGAAGATGGCCATATTTTCGAAAAGCTGATTGGAACACGGATTCGGCCTGCTTGAAATACACATCTGGAGGCGCACCAGTGCACTGAGTTTCTCCAAAAACTCCTCAAGCATGTCGGTTAAGTCTCGGTCCATAGCCCCATTTTCACCAAACTCGTCCAACCCATCGATGATGAGAAACAAACGTAGAGGTATTTTCCGTTGAACGAGTATGTTTTTGAGGGCTTCTTTGAGTTTGTTCAGTGTCCATTCAGGTGTATCGTTCGATTTTTTTGCACCCAAAGAACGTTTGAGGCTTTCCAGATGGTCTGGGAAAGCTACTTCAGTGAGTGCTTGATTTGCTTTGAGAATTTGGTATAAAACAGCCCGCAGAAAGCCATGCCGAGAACGAAGCAGTGGGTTCGTATTAATCTTGAGTTTATGGCTCTCGTGGAAGAAAAACCGGACGATGATCAAGCAAGTTTGCGAGTCGGCCAAAATTTCCTTGGTTTTTTCGTTGTTGTATAAAAATTTCATTAGCGTGGACTTTCCGCAGCCTGGTTTCCCGGTTATCCAGAAGATACCCGATTCGGACTTCATCCAGTTCTTGAAATCCTTTTGCTGTTCTTCATCAAATATCCACTCATAGGTATCTCCATGGCTATTCTCGATTTCTTCATATGAGGCATCCATATCGCGAAATGAAATCGCGTCAAGGACTTGTAATTAATAGCTTTTGCAGGTTTCACAGAATACACCTATGTTCTTACCTCGCTGGCAGCACTTTATATGATCATCGTCTTTCTCTGGTCCACCAGCTTTTGTCCGCTGTTCGGCCATGGTGTTCAGGAGCGACCTTGCGAATGTTGCTGCGACAAGGGCAGCGTACTTTTGCCAACCATCGTTCTTGTGCGAATCAGCGTAATCGCTGATTCCCCGAACCACGAGACAATTATAATGATTCATGATTCCGGCTGCTTCCATTTCAAAACACAACATTCCCTTAATATCATCGCTCAACCTGTCTCTGGTGGCGCCATCTTTTATAACTTGATTACCGGAGGCGATCAAACCATAGTGTATCTTCGGTGATGGGTCCTCTCGTGGGGCTCGTACAACGATTTGCCGAGGGTCGCAATTTGCACAATCCCTTTTGCTCTGATTGTGGTTGTAGTTAGATTCAAACAATCGGTCTTGATTGACGCCTGGATATTGATAACCTTCTTCCATTCCCGAGTATTTCTTGTAAAAGTGTGCGATGTGCGACGGGATTAGACTTTCCCGAGAATTTGGATCTGATCAAAAATGTTGGATAGCTCTTAGGAGCACACCTGACGGCCTGTTTAGAGTACCGGTTCGTTGAAACTTCCCTCCAGCCGTTGTCTTTCCGAAGTCATATTGCACAACGCCACCACTTTGATACTCTGGGACAGGTATGCTGACGACAATGTCGCCCAATCTTATGTCTGGCGCTCCTCTGGGTATTCCACCACCAATACCCACAAGTAGATAGAAACGGATGAAATGGAAGGTGGAATCCATTTTGCTAGCGACTGTTCCAGCTGAGGAGTCTCCCATCTCTCCTGCACCCAGACACGCGATGGCAACGTTATGCGATCCAACAGAACCCTTGATTGACCCAAGAGCGTAAGAATTTGGGTCGCCCTCTACCGCTTTCAAGTCCGGATGGCGTTCATCGAGCATGCATTTGGAAGCTTCAAATTCGTGCCATAAAGCACAAATCCGTCCAACTGTATAGTCTTTGTGTAAACGAGATTTGGTCATTGTGAGGAAGGAATTGTGAGATTGAGAACTGATCCGTGAGTCTTGGAGCTTGTGGTTTGAACTTAGAGCCTGCGGACCTTGCTTGAGAACAGTGCTCCGAAAGTTAGCAGCCAGATGAAAACGAAGACCTGGGTCATAGAATTTCAAGCAATTTCACACCACGATTAGCAAGTTTCCGAGTGTATTCTTTTGATACGACTTCGTCGGGCACAGAATAGTTTCACAAGACAACCGTTTGCAAAGCACGATGGCTCCACAAGGAGCCGCAACAGGCCGTAGAAACAATTTTACTTCCATAAGAATAATGCCACTTGAAATTTTCAGCGTAACACCGCGACTCGGCTGCATTCCCTTCCATTCGATACGAGGTAACGTAACAAATTGATATAGCAGTGGTGTGATAGCTACATATTCATGATTTCACAAAATGCGGATATATCCAATCAGTTCACTACTGGGAACTAGTGATACGCGCCAGTTTGTGAGGAATGCTCAGGTTGTTCAAGTTGTATGTTGTCAATTATTTGTTGGCTTAGCGAAGAGCTGCTCTGAGTGCTGAATCATGGAATTTGTCGAGTTCTCCTTGAACGCCAGCACCAAGATGGCACCAAACTAACAGAAACAAAAGGACTCGGGACTCGGTGTAGTCGAGATGAGGCTGCAGTGGAAGACAACGAAGTTGCAGAGCACGGCAGATACATTATGCATGGATCATGCACGTGAAACTGCAAACATGACTTGATGGATGCTTACTGGTGGGGTGAACGCCCGATATTTGGCTGACTCAAGGCTGCGCCTCGTTCTTTTTTCCTTTTTCCTTTCAATATCCTTGTTCTGCTAGTATCTTCAACCACCAGACTTCATACAAGAATGTACGAAATGCTGCAGAACCATAAAAAACTTGAGACGTCAACCAAGTATACCGCAGCTGGACGTAACAATCCCATGACTTACGACTTTATTTGGAAAGGTATGTAGCCTGGTCTTCAGAAATCCTATATCTGACGGTTTTGACTAGGCAGGGAAGGCTGCCAGAAAGGGAAAGCGTCCATCCAGGATCTGTGTGCTAGAGTTTGCAACTCAAGTATCATTTCGTGTGTCAAAACTGCTCACTGATAATTAGATCCCTTCATCTCACCAAATTACAATCATGTATGCAATTATCAGGATAACTACAGTCAACATAGTGTTAGTAATGCTAATTTTCGAAGCTATTTACCAGAGCGTTCAGACGAACTCAAACTTGAAGACATAGAAACGTTATCTAAGGCTCTACGAATCCCACAACTTTTCTGGACACCTCTGGCAGATGAAGCCAGTAGCTTTTTTGGTTGCCAAGAATGTGACAGCATAACGGAGGGGATTAGGTCGTTTGGTAACCGTTCTAAAATCCTCGCCGTGCGGCTGTGCTAATTCTGTACGGCAGATTCCTACTTCCGCTTCCTCGTTAAAGAAAAAAAGGAGCAGGGACAAAGATTTTTCGATAATTCGGAATATGAGATAGATTATGCATGGCGTAAACTTGGAGTTCACGTTGCTTGGACACCGTCTAATACTATTGTTCTCTGCCGTGGGTTACCATCAGAACTAGAATCATCACTATTTGATTCGCTCGAGAATATGAATCAAGATGCCTTATCAAGTGATCCATTTGCCTTTCATGTCATACTTCTAGAAGGGTTGACGGCATTCTATGATTCAGTTTTATGGGCTTGGCGTAATGAAGTGAGAGACCTGGAACAGGTAAGAAAGAAAGGTTTCCCAAAAGTCAAACGCTGATATCTTTAGAATCGGCCTACATTATCAGGTAATCCAAATATTAACTTCACCAAAACACATGAAATCGCACGACACGCCATCCATTCATCAGAGACACTCGCAGTCGCGATACAAACCATCGAAGTTCTCATTGAAGAGCAAAACTTGTTCACAAATTTCAATGACAAATCGCGCCCAGCGAACCATCAACTCAATACAAGGAGAAAGCTTCGTTGCCAACTTTCACTCATGAGATGTCTTCACTTGAGATCTAAGGCTCTTGAGGATCGACTTAGAAATGAAATCAATTTGGTTGAGCTCGCTTATCTATTTTCGTTGTATGCCAAGCTGACGTGTGGTAGGCCTTCAACATAGTCGCTCAGTATAATAGCCATGTTTCTGTGAGCATTGGAGATGCCACACGCGCTGATAGTGCCGCTATGAAAACGATAGCTATTTTGGGACTTGCATTCTTACCCGGGAGTTTTGTATGCGTATGTCAACAGCGTTTCCCTCTGTTTCCGTTCAATTCTAATACGTCTCAGGCTGTGTTCAGTACCAGCTTCTTCAATTTTACCCCAGGTAGCGATGGCCAGTCTGAGAGATGGACTGTCTCTGAAAAGTTCTGGGTATATTGGATAGTAGCAATACCAGTCACCGCAGCAACCATAGTATTTTGGATCTTCTTTCAGAAGACTACTAAAACGTCAACTGCGATTGGAGAGAAAAAGGTCCACTAAGTAGACATGGCTTGGGTTTCTACGTTGTCTGTTCTTCCCTAGGTCCTATAAATATCAGTAGTCTATTATAAATAAGAAAGTACCAACTAAGTAACTAAGTATTATAAATATCTTATATTCGGGTAGACTCTTCTATTAATAATACTATAGATGTCATCTTTATTATATAAGTCTAGGCTCTTTTATCCTACCTATATACCCCTTAAGATATGGATAGACTCTCTACTATTCTCTCCTGTACTATTTCCTATACCCCTCTTTACAACTTCTTCCTTACTCTACTCTTCCTTGCTTTTACTTCCTGTCCTGTATAAGAGTTTCCCCGAATGTGGGGACTCTCTTTTGACCTGTTATATGTAAAACACTTATTTTACAAATCCTGTAGCCTAGGGAACCCCCCTAGCGTCCTTTGCTCCGATTAGGGCTATATAGAACCTAGCACTAGAGGCTAGTTGTATTCGATAGACGTTAAATATAAATAAATAAATAAATAAATAAATACCCCTTAAGATAGTCTTCCCTTTAGTTAGATATACCACTCTATAGAGAACGTAGCTTAGGAGACTAAAACTTTAGTATTTACTAAATAGAGCCTTCTAAATAGTCTATAATATAGGAGAAGTCTAAGCATCTAAAGCTAGCTAGTAATATAAGAAATTAATGTTAAGCCTTATGTATACTGTGACGAATAGATAATAAATTGAATTTTAAATTAACTAATGGTACGGTATCCTGAATGTACTAAAAGGCCAAATAGAGTAAAGACTAACAGCGTTCGGTAACTGGAATTCCATTCCATTCTAGACCCCCCCTCTGGAAGGATTCTATTCTATTCGGTATATTAATAGAAAGATTCTATTCTAGACCCTCTAATTCTATAGAATTTATAGAATTTCCAGCTAGAATATATTACATAACCGGATAAATGTGCCCCTACTCCGTAGACTAATAAAAAGTCCCTTGGGCCTAGTTTGTATAGGTACCTATATCCTTCGTCGGTATATATATACGTCTAGGATTTTAAGTTTACGATATACACTTTAAGTCTCGGTACTTAACAATACTACTACCTAATTAGTACGGAGTAAGTCGGGCCAAGCCCCATAGCGCGCCTAGGTAGGCATGATTCCGCCCGGTCCGACCGCTTAAATAGGAAATCGTAAACTTAAAATCCTTAACGTACATATATACCGACGAAGGGATAGTCAAATAGTAGACGGGTCACGTGAAAGTACACCCCTAGCCAGGCTCGCTAGATACTTAAGTACTCCTCTAGAGTACGCTATATTTAATTGTTAAGAACTATATACGATACTAGTACTCCTACCTATTAATCTAGCTCTATAATACTACGGTATTCCAAATCTACTACTAAACCAGATAACTAAATCGTAAATCGCAAATCGTAAAAGTTACTTTATATAGGAGGAATAGCCAAAGGACAGAGTTATTAGTCTGTAAAATTTATAGTATTCTATATAATACAGATTCTCTACTATAACCCTCTTACGCCTCCTTTCCTTACCCCTATTTTCGTATACGGTCCCTCGCGAGTCACGTATAGCGCACGTGCCGTACCCCCTGCCCATACCCCCGGCGGCTCCCCTTAGGAAC
Organism: Hymenoscyphus occultus; assembly: GCA_900536445.1. Taxonomy (NCBI): domain Eukaryota; kingdom Fungi; phylum Ascomycota; class Leotiomycetes; order Helotiales; family Helotiaceae; genus Hymenoscyphus; species Hymenoscyphus occultus. The sequence continues at coordinate 1,590 of UNPT01000507.1, read as the reverse complement.
CTACCCCTCCTTTCCTACCCCTCTTATACGCCCTCTTACTCTACCTACCTTTCGGATACTCGCTATTGTAATATTATGTTAGAAATAAAGAGAAAAGAAAGTAGGAGGGGGAGAGAGGATAGACAAGTAGTAAACAATTATTAGCGCAACACGTGCTATATTAGCCTAGCTATTTTAGGAAGGTAGTATTCGAGGCTAGGATAAGCGACACATACGAAAATACTTCCCCGCTTCTGTCCCCTCCGCTACTCTCTCTCTCTCTTCTAAACAATATACTAGGGCACAACCCTTATACGATAACGAGGGTATAACAGCGAGGGTATAACAGCGAGGGTACGACAGCGAGGGTACGACAGCGAGGGTACGACAGCGAGGGTACGACAGCGAGGGTACGACAGCGAGGGTACAACAGCGAGGGTACAACAGCGAGGGTATAACGGCGAGGGTACGATGGCGAGGGTGGCGAGTGTGCACGCGAAGTTTTCAAGGCTGTGAAGTTTGTGCGAGGGTGGAGGTGTGGGTGTATAGGCACAATAGTAGGTAGCAGTAGTAAGTATAAGACTTTTGCGATTTGCGATTTGCGATTTGGTTATCTGGTTTAGTAGTAGATTCGGGATGCCGTAAATACCCCCCTAAATCACGTCTTTTAATTAGTCTGGAATTCTATTCTTCCATGAAATTCCAGAGCCTAGTCAATATAAGGATTCCATACTATTTTATAGGTGTTCTAGAAGTATTCAATATAGAATATTCCACCTGGAGTTCTATAGAATATGGTTCCATTTGCCGAACGTTGAAAACTAATTTGCAAATCGCAAATCGTAAAAGTTATATATTTACTACTACTTTACTAGAGTGCCCATACCCCCATACCCCCACATCCCCACGTACTTAAAAAGGGGGCCTGATTATATAAATTCGCCACCCACTATCGCCTACCCTCGCTATCGCCGTATCCTTACTATTGTATCCCTATTATCGTATCGTTACTATCGGATAGTATTATACCCTAGTATATTATTTAGGGGTGAGAGAGAGAGAGAAGCGAGGAAATAGTTTAGTTATACGCGTCACTTATCGTTAGCCCTGAATACTACCTTCCTAAAACGGCTAGACTAGCACGTGTTACGCTAACAATTGTTTGCTACCTACCTTCGCGCCCCTCGCTCTTTCACCCTTTCTCTTCTCTTTTCCTTATAATAGCGATAATAAGAATACGATAGTAAGGATACGACAGTAAATATAAACGACAGTAAGCATAGGCGACAGTAAGTATAGGCGACAGTAAGCATAGGCGACAGTAAGCATAGGCGACAGTAAGGGTAGGAAGGTACCTAGTAAGGGTGTACACGTGAAAATAGCTAGGCACGTAAAGTCTAAGGTAGGGGTAGGTAGAGTTAAAGTCAAGCTCATTTACTTTTTTATTTATCTATTTATTTATTTCTATTTAACGTCCGGCGGAGACTAACACCTAAAGGCTAGCTCCTAGATAATTCCTAGACAGGACAAAGGACGCTAGAGGGGAGAATCCCCTCTAGGCTACAGGGTTCGTAAATAGGAAAGCCTATGTACTAGTAACAGTTTAAAGAG